>KZ819972.1:7485-20840 GCA_003144235.1 Violaceomyces palustris | reverse complement strand
GCCAGAATAAAAAAACGAAAGAATGAAAGGAGAAGGGGGAAAGAAAAAGAAAAAGAAAAAGAAAAAGAGTGAGAAAGGAGGGGCGGAGAGAAGAGAGAGATAGGGAGAGAGAGGAAGAGGCACGACCCGATAGCCCCCAAGCAGGAAAGCAGTCAGTACTCGATATCGGATAAAGATGGAGCTCGAGGCTTGACTTTGTGGGCAAGCGGGTAAGGATGGCGACCTGGCAGGTATTCAAGAGTGTAGCATATACAGATGTGCGTACAAACCGTGCGTAGGGTCAGGGGGGCTTGGGTGTTCGATTGTGCTGTGGGTGCTGAATACATACCGTAGGTAGCTTGTGGCCTGCTATCAAACCTCCAAGGGCAAGCTGGACCCCCCACCAACCCCAAGCGAGCAGGGTTTGATCGGGACCTTGCTGTGGTCGAGTTCGAAATTCGCTTTTGACGGGATGATGAAAATAACGACGATGATCGAGGCCCTGGCCTTATTGATTGGATATCGGATGGCAGGAGGGAGGGGTAAGGTGGTAGAAGCAGAGGGAGGGAGCTTGACAATCACAAATCGTTGCTGATTCGATTCCACCTCGGGTTTGCAGGAATTCCTGATACGCTTCTTTTTTCTCCTTTTCCTTTGGTTTCCCTGTCTCCTTTTCAACTAGACCTGTTGAAAAGGGTATCCCACTGGGTGAGGAGGGTTCGGTTGGATGAAAAGCAAGACGTCCCGAGACTGTGCTTTGGTTGAATGACGGATTGTTAATGTTGAGACTTGGTTGCGATCAAGGTTGGTCAGAGTTGTCTTTGTCGTTCCTTGGCTGTTAGTCGACGTCGACGTCGTTGTGGTGGTGGTCGTCTACTTGTCCTTCTACTTTTTCGAGTTCAAGCTTGATTGATAAACGACTGCTGACCATGGGAAATCACACGGGGCGTGCGTATGTGTGTGTGTGTGTGTGTCTGTATCTGTCTGTCTCTCTCTCTCTGCCTGTCTATACCCGCAAGGGCCCCCCACCCCCCAAATTTCTCAAGGTGCTCCAGCTGGCTGCACAAAGCTTATTCGGGACTCCGCACCTCCAGAGTCGAGGCGAGGCGAAAAAGAAAAGATGCGAGAGAGTCCTGGTACCGAAAGGCAGTTGGTTTGGTGTGGCAAAGGGCGGGAGGAAGGGGGTTCAAAGTGCGTGCGTTCGTTCAGGGTGTCGTGAAAAGGTGAGATAGCAGTCAGAGTGAATTGGGGGGGTGGGGGGTCGTTGATGATAGCGGGGTCTGTGATGAGGAAAATGACAAAGAAAGGGTGGGTGATAATTCAAAACAAGCCAGAACTGGCTTTTGGGGTTGACGAAGAGGGAAGGTTTGTAGTCGAATCGACAGAGAGAGGCTAGACCTTACTTGTTGGTCGTGGATTTGGATTTCGAGTGGAGCACGGGGCGATAGGAGAGGAAATCGAGTCGCGATGTGAGAGCGAGTCCGAGTTGAGTTGGTTTTTCTGCCATGTCGGCTACTTGGATTGGTTCTTGCACATGCCGTTTCCAACCCCGTAAGCCACCTTGTTGGAGTATGTACGTACATGTGTAGTAAGGATCGTTCGAATTACACATTGAGGTTGAGTCGTCATGGGATGGCCTCGTCAGGAGGTTTACACGGATTGCAAGATCATCGAGGACCCCGTCTTGCATCTTGGGCCACGGCTTGTTGCCTCCTTTTCACTGGACATCCTTTCAGTATGAATCGATCTACATTCGGATTCATAGATTCATGATTGTTAGTATGTGAGTCGTAGTATCCGTAGCTTTCTCAGGGGTTTTCTTTTTTGAGAAAACAACACAAGTTGATAGAATCTAAATCCCGACGCCTCCATCCTCTGCTTGGATTGCCTTCCGAACCATGAGATGCATCGAAGGAAATCGCCCATCGCCATCCCTCCGTCTAGTGATTCACCACGCTACTCCCTCTCTCTCCGATCGAGACGACCCTCTTTCCCTTTGACTTGGCACCGTGTTCGATTCCATGGTGTTATCGCCGATCAGCCATTGGGGAAGGGTTGGCGTTCGAGAGGAGAGCGACTTTGATTTTATTTTTGGCTTCTCTCACTTCTTTCTTGATTTCAGCCTCGCAAAGCGGACGCAGAGGCGATTGATCCGATTCAGGAAACTTGGGAGATATCCTCTCCTGACCTTTTTCTTTTAGCCGCTGGCATGTAGGTCTACAAAAGTTACACCTGTGCGGCTCGAGGCATGATCATGGCTCACTCACTCCAAGTTTTTCGCCCTTCTTATTCACGACTACAGGCAACACTCCTGAGGGAGCGTTTTGTGATCTCACCATGGCTTGTGATTCGTCGAAAGGGTGAAAAGGTATGTGCATGGGAAGGAGCAGGGGGAGTGAGGGGGTTTGGATATAAAAAGGAATAAATGATGAAGGAAAGATAAAAAAAAAACCGGGGTGACGAGGGAGGAGACGATTTCAAGTTGGTAGGCTGGTTTGGTCGGCTTTGCATGAAGTGTGATTGGTTGCACTCGATCGCGGTTGCCACTGATAAGTTTCGTCGATAAGGGAGGGATGCAGAGAGATAGCGAGATAGCCTCTCCCTCGCCTTGAGACAGGGTGGGGGACCCTTCTAATTCGCAAGAGGTGCTGTTAGAGTTGAGGTGAGATTACAAAAACGATTCACGAACTGAAAGCAAGGCAAAAAAAAATTAGAGGGCCTTTTGATGGACAATTAAAAGAGGTAGGGTGAGGAAACCGAATCGGATGAATTTTGAAATGGAGGAAATTCGATCTGACTATATTTTACTCTAATCTGTTTGCGCGCTTCACTCGGGTTAGCGCGGGGGGGAATAGGAAGGAGAGATAAGGAAAAGTGAGGCGAAGAGCCACCAATGTGAATGTAGAGGTGGAAATGGGCAAAGCTCATGCCACCTACTCTCGTGAGTGGAGCCTACGTTGTCGAGAAGGGCCTTTGTCTCGACCTGGGCCATGTGCCCACTTGGGTGCAGTGCGGGAAACGCTTGATTTTAGGGTTTTTTTTTTATTGGTTTTTTGGTCATCTTTTTTTTCCGTCGCACTTCCTGGGAGGGGCTGCGACGTGCTGTGCAGATGGAGCCATGCGTTTGCATTTCCACCTGCGTACAGATACCACTATCCGTCCTTGTGCGCAAGCTGTACTTGTGATTCTAGGTTCATTCTGTACGTTCATACATAGACTCCATGTTCGTGCAACACAGGCGAGTGTGAGCAGAGAGAGAGTAGCTTCTTCCTCGAGTTGGCTCGCATCGCCCGAGCCAGTCAAGAATGATCGAGCGAATGGTTCTCGACTTCATTTGAGATTCCCTCGGGCTCTCTCGCACACATCTCTCTCTCTCTCTCTCTCTCTCTCTCTCTCTCTCTCTCTCTTCCCCCTTGGAAAGGATGAGGTCGAGTCTGGGACCTCGCCAGGCTCTATCGACCGTGGCCAAGCGAATGCGGTTTGCAGATGCAAATCAGTCAGGAAGGACGAGAGGGAGGCGGAGACAGAAAGACCAAACTTCCGACTGGAGAAGACCCCCTCCCCCTCCTCGGGATGAAATGGTCGCCAAGGAGAAAACCGGGTTTGGTTAGTGGGTGACCGTCAAACAAATCAGATCTCACCGATTTCCTGACCTTTGGTCCCCTTCCGCTCCTTGCCCTCTGGGTTTACCCTTCCCTCTCTCGTTCCTTGCTTGGAAAAGGGGGCCAAGGAACAACCCACATGGTTGAGGGCTTCTCAAGGAAGGGTGGGAATAACATGTTGAGACGAAAGAAAAGGTGTGCAGCGCGGTATCCTGCAAGAGGTCCGTCATGCGTCGCAGTCGGACCGAGATGTTTGTGAGTGCATGCTATTGCATACGCTTAATAGTCTGTGAGCCTCCTCCTTCTCTCTTGCTCGATTCTCCTCCCTTTGCGCACCGCCAGCACGGATAAGGCTGAAGGATGGTTGACACTGTACTCTTACTGCGGAACTATCGCATGGATTCCCATCGGATCGTGCGTATAGCACGGCGCCAGTATACCTGCGACTGACTGTGCGGAACAGCTGCACTTGGTTTCATGACATGTCCACCTTGTTATACCCAAGCCCCCAGCAAGGAAAAAGGTAAGCCCTCGACAGGCCAATCAGATCTCGATTCGACATGTGGAAAGGGGCAAAGGGCAGGAGGCAAGGTTTCCCTTCCCCTGCCTCCCTTCCCGACTCGCGAACCGGGGTTTGATTTTCGAATCGGAATGATCCGCCTTCCGAAGCGACTCGAGACCACCGCCACCTCGAATGAGTCCTGTCGCGTGGAGTCCCCCGCGCGCGCCCCCTCCGCTTCCCATTCCGACCTCAATCAAGTGTGGTTAAGTGAACGCTCCTTTCCCCTCATGGATCACTCTCTCTCTCTCTCTCTCCCCCTCCTCAACTCTCGAAGTTCTGGAGGAAACAAAGGAGAAGAAGAAGGTGAAGGATTGTGCAAGGGAAGGAAAGAGGTTATTCGATCGATTGTTTATCCAACGAATCGTGGCTCGTCGGCGTCACAAGGAAGTTTTTTTTTGTTTTTGTTTTTGTTTTTTTTAAAAAAAAGAAAAAGTTTTATTTTTGGAACTGTCCGGCAAGTAAAGAGCAGAAGGAAAAACTTTTTTCTCCTTCCCCCCCCCATTCAACGCACCCTCTCCGAAATGTCTTTCCTCGCTGTTGCTTCGGTGCGAGGTGGATAGTTTGGAGGGTGGTTATTTTTTTTTGCTCTTTTTTTATTTGTTTTTTGTTTGGAAGTTTTCCCCTACCATGCCAAAAGGCCTTGCGATTCGAGAAGGGACCTCCCATCGGTGGCTTGATTGGGCTGTCCCTTGAGGAAGGAAGGAAGGAGGGAGGGAGGGAGGGAGGAGCCGGTATATGCCGAAGAAGCATGAGAGCATGAAATTCCCAACTGCAGAGACAGAGAAAAGAAAGAGGGAGAAAAAATCAAAACAGTTGCCTTCTGTGCACGACGCGCGTAGGCAGAAAGTCAGGAATGTGCGTTCTGTAGCAACGACCAGCGCCCTCAAGCTCTGGTAGCTTGGACTATTTGATGGTCACCGCAGGTCGTTGGCTTCTCCATCAAACCAAATCAATGCCGAAAGGGGGAAGGGGGAGGGGGAAGCCGAACTCGGAACTTGAGATGGTTTTCCCTGCCTTTTCACAAAGAGAGAAGAGTTTTGGGTTGGGGGAGGACGGGCAGGAATAAGCATCTTGGTGAAGACCAAGCGATCGGGGTATTTTTGACGATCTGACCCTTCGATCCCAGCGGGCCGAATCAGTTGATGAAGATGATCCTTCGGCGAGAGGGGAGCGAGAGTGAGAGAATGAGAGAGAGAGAAGAAAAAAAGGTAAAACGACCTCCAGATCCAAGTTCGTGCCCAGCCAAGGTTAGGATGTGCAGCGATCGCTTCCTGTCGCGTTCCTGAATTCAACCGAAATCCAAGCCACGGGTCGCCCTTTTTCGATCTGCTCTCTTCAAATTTGAAATATGTACTGTATCTACTCTACTTACAAACCCCATATCGTCCTTTTCCTATAGGCGGAGGCTTGCAGACCCCGGGGAAGAAAAGGAGGAGCGGTTGAAACCCCCCGCTCCAAAAGGGAAAGAGAGGAGAGTAGGAAAGGATCCAGAGCAGGAAGCCGAAATGCGACCAAGAGCCGTCAGGTCGAAGGAGAAACCCTGCCAACCCCATGGGATGTCCAAGCAGAAAGGATGGGAGGGGGGGGGGGGCACGACGGAAAAAATGACTCTTCCCTCTTGGCAGGGTCGACAGGCAACAGTACTATCTAGAGCTAACTTGCACCTTGAGTCGCTACGTGGACGTTAAAAAGCTTCCAAGCTTGCACACCTTGGACACTTCTTGGATCGGAAAAAAGGATTGGAAAGAACGATGGGAAGAGAAGGGGGGGGGGAAGTCTCTCGACTTGGATCCCTACCTCGTCTTGACCGGATTAATTGCGAGAAGCGGGTGAGGGAGACCCCGGCGTACTCTATGCACCTGTCCAGCTAGCCAAGGGGGACGGCGACTTGATGAGAGGCATCGAGAAGGAAGAGGGAGAAGGGGAGGGAGGGGCTCTTGTGACGCCCGTGGACTCTGTCACCTCGAGTGGTTGACTGGCCGTCCTGCGCACTTGGGAATGCGAAAATCGTTGGTCTGTGGCAAGTCCTAACAGAAAAAGGAAGGAAATGGGGGAGAGACCGATTTTTACCTATTCTTTTTTATTTCCCCCCTTTCTCTGGAAGAAAAGACCGAGAGAGGTTGGGGGCGAGAAGAAGAGAAAGCGGCCGCAAGGAAAGGGTGCAAGAAAAGGGTGCAAGAAAAGGGTAGAGAAAGTACTCGAAAATCCCGAAGAAAAAAGGAGAATAACCCCCCCCCCCCCCTCCCCCCTTACTCAAGGAAGAGGATGTGGTTTGAGCAACGATCTCCTACTACCCGCTTGTGACACCTGTTCAAAAAGTGACTCGCTACCAATGTCGAGGAGGAAGGAAGATACCCAGGCAAGCGAGGGAACTTCTTCAATATCGGTCCCCGTTTCATGGAAAAAGAAAAGCTACGGAAAGGATTGAAGAGGAAAAGGAAAAAAAAGATGAGTGCTCCCTACTAGGCTCGAACTAGTGACCTTCCGTTTTGTGGTGCTATCCGACTGTTCTGTCGGGCATGTCTATTAGACGGATGCGATAAACCAACTACGCTAAGGAAGCAAGTCACGTGACAAAGCACTGCCTGTTGTACTACATCAATCCACAATATATATTTCAAGCTGAAGGGATGCAGTGCGAGAAGCTGTGATGGGATGAGATGCATGAGTTGGTGTAGGTCTCGAAATCCGAGATAAACAAAAGAACGGAAAGAGAAAATGAGAAGAAGAAAGAACCCTCGCATGATGTTTGACAAAAGGAATGCTCCCTACTAGGCTCGAACTAGTGACCTTCCGTTGTAGGGGTGATCTGATGGAATCATCAGGCACTGTCTTATTAGACGGATGCGATAAACCAACTACGCTAAGGAAGCATTTGTTGGGAGTGGGAAAAAAACAGAAAATATATAACAAAAGATAGAAAATATATCTCAAAACATAGAGAGTTAATCCCTTCCTTGTAAAATCAGGCCATTTATTTCATACTGAGTGCGAGCCGAAACTGCGAAAATCGTACCACTTCCGACAGAGGAGAGGGGGAGAGGCAAGAGAAGAAAGGCTCACGATTCGAAGGGAGATGATCGCCGTCTCAACCCGACCAAACACTGATGGAAACCACCTCTTCGTTCACCTACTCTCTCCACCTCGAAGGATACAGATCGCTTCAACACAGGTAGGCCAGTTCAGGTCATGTCAGGCCAGAATCATCATTTTGCATCCACCTGATCTTGGAGCGAATCTACCCAAACCATACCCAACCTCTCATGGACCACCTTTCCTGGCCTCACATCAAGCCACCCACGCCACCCCTCCGATCCACACGCCACCAGCCAACCATCCCATCCAGCCATCCATCCAGCCATCCAGCCATCCAGCCATCCAGCCATCCATCCACCCATCAACTTCAATTCAAACCTGGCTGCTTTTGTCTGCGATGCAAAAGTTTCTCGCCATCTTCTTCGTCATACTCTTTCCAGTAGCCTGATTTTCTACATCGTCCCCCTCTGCACCTGAATACCTGGTTCTCCACTGCACCAGTTTAAGCCAGGATCGTCCAATTCCGGTCTCGGACACCACCACCTGCCTGCCCGCTCTGTTTCCTCCCTTCCCCTCACCCCCCCTCCTTCACCCAACCAAACAACCACCGACCTACTGCATCTCTCCCCTCTTTCCCTCTCCCCTATTCCCTCCTGTCTGTTGTTGCCTCCGATCAAAGCATACAGACTGCATACAGTTTCAAACACCTAGCCAAAGAGCTCCCCTACCGTCTCTACCTCTGGCCACCTACTCCCAAACTCTTAACAAGGACCATGGCGGCCATCATCCCTCCCAACCAGACCGAGAGGGATAAGCGAATGGCAGAGCTTGAGGTCCTCCAACCGTACGCCCAGCAACCTCAGAACCCTTTCAACCCATCTTCGCTACCACCTCAACCCCTCTCCCAATCTCAACACAACTTCTACAGTCCGCCACCGCCTATCGCAAGCTTATCACCCTACAACCCACAGCTGCAACTGAGCCCAAGGCAGATGCTCGCCGCCCAGCAACACTTTGGCTCCTCGCTCTTGCCACAGCAGACCAACAAGCAGGCAGAGGAAGAGGCCGCCGCCTGGCAGACCGACGAGTATGACCTCTTCCTCAAGAACCTCTTCGATGGCAACAACACTGTCTCCAACCACGCGGCCCCAGGGACTGACATGGACCCTGCCATGAGCAGCTTTTCCGGCTCCCACTCTCATTTTTCAGGCAACAGCGACAGCGGTACCAGTCCCGGCAGTTTCCACGACTTTGTCTTCGGCAACGGGAGCAACAGCTTTGGTACTCCTCCGGGAAGCGATGTTGGAAGTTCCAGCTATGGAGGTAGGAGCGCTTCCTTCTCCATCCAGGCCGACGCAAAGAGCATGGGCATCGAGATGGACATGAGCAACGGCAGCTTCAGCGACCCTTTCACCGGCTCGGACTATGCTGGCACCTCTCCCAACATGGACTCCTCAAGTTACCTCTCGTCACAACCGCAACCCACCTTTAGCATCCACGAGCCAACCACCTCTCAGCTTGATCAGGCCATCTCTCCGTATGGAGCGAGTCCTGCAACGGCGATTAACTCCAACAGCCAGATACAGATCGGTCAAAGCCCTTCGAATTGGAACACAAACTTCCTGGCTCCTTCAGCAGCCATGTCCATGCAGACTGGCAGTGGTGTGCCAGCACCATCGTCAGAAGGTTTCCTGGGCGTGCCGACGTCTGCGGCCGTCCCACCTGCATCGTCCGACACTGTGACCGCCGGCCAAGTTCCGAGCCCGGACAGATCTGCACCGGAGAGCCGCAAGCGACCCGCGCCAACACCATCGCCAGATGCCCCGAGCAGGACAAGTACCGTAAGGCAAAGGCAATCGAAGGGAGAGACTAAACCTGTGGTTACTCCTCGTGCTACCAAGAAGGCAAAGTCCGCAGGGGCACCCCTTCCCGCTCCTACCAAGACTGCTCCGCCTTCGAACCGTACGATGAGCTCTCTTCCACACATGGAGGTCGGAAGTAAGTCAATCCGCTTTTTCAATCGGTCATGCTTGAACTTGTCGAGACTCAATGATTGACCACGTTCCTTCCCTACCCTCTTCCGTGTCCCCACAGGCAATGCCACAGCCCTTGCCGCTATCGAGAGACTCAAAGCGAAAAGGCAGAAAGCCGCCGACGAAGCCGCTGCGGCTCTTCTCGCCGCCAAGATGTCTGGCGGCGTGAAAGCTCCCCTGGCCTCGAGCGAGAAGGACCAGCAGACCGGAGCCACCTCCGTGACTCCGGCGATGAAACAGCAGAAAAAGGTTGCTCACAACGCCATCGAGAGGCGATACCGCAACAACATCAACGATCGAATCGCTGCTCTAAGAAACGCGGTCCCCGCCCTCCGCGAGCTTCGACCCAGGAAGACGCCGAGCGGGAGAAAGAGTCGAAAGGCGCAGACCGAAGAGGATCTCGTCGACGGTGTACCAGCCGCCACCAAGTTGAACAAGGCCACGATCCTCGGCAAGGCGACTGAGTACATCAAGTACCTCAAGTCGAGAGAGCTGAGGCTAGCCAGCGAGGTGACTGGTTTGCGCGAGCTCGTTCGAAGCTTGGAAGGAGGAGAGGAGCTGCTCGAGCTCTGGGAAAGTGAGATGGAGAAGGTCGTCGCTGAGCAGGAGGCCGCCGCCGCGGCCACCGTCGCCAAGGAGGAAGAGGATCTCGGGCTCGGCCTGGATGGAGAAGATGATGACGATGACGTCGAAGGGGAAGGGGAAGAAGACGATGGCGAAGAACTGGACACTTCGTCATCAAGACGTGAATCGGGCGCCAATTCACCGTCTTCTCGCGCATCCTCCAGGCCTGCTGGGCGAGGTGGGGGAGCTGGGAGCCTGGCAGGCATGGCCTCGTCGCGCTATATGCTGGCGACCTTCCTGGGAGTTAGTTTCCTCGGAGGAGGAGCCGAGTTTGCGGTCGACATGGGAGCCAGCGACTCGGTCTCTCGAGTGCCCGCTGGCCGCACCGTTGTTGGCGCTAGTCGGCAGCTCCTCAAGCGCGCTATCACTCACGTGCAAGTGCCTGAGGAGATGCCAGAGCCGCAGCCTCATCACCTCGACCACGTCCCATCCCACGTCCTTGTCTTCGAGATCCTCCGCGTCGTCTCGCTAGCCGCGTGCTTCTTCTTCCTTATCTGGCCCCTGATTTCCAAGATCTGGTTGGCGAGAAGCTCGGGTTTCCGGCAATGGCACCAGGCCCGTCTGGAGCAGACGCGGAACCGAAAGAGGAAGGCGCTCCTGGCTTCCCTTGCCAAGAGTGACCTGGAGGGCGAGGAGATCGACGCTGCGCTGAGAACCTACATCGGTGCACCTCGGACGTTACTTGGGTCCCTTCGTGCGATGGTATCCGATGGCCTGACACTGGCGACGCACCGATTGGGGCTCGCATCCGTCTTGTCCAGCTCGGTTGTCGAAAGCGAGGATGTCGCCATATGGGCTCGACTTCTCGAGGTCGAGACCTCGCTCGGTCCCTCTGCTCAACCTTCCCTGGTGCAGAGAATTCAGACCGTGATGAGGGTCAGCGCCCTCACTCCAAAGCTCAGCCCACTGGCCGCAGCGGACTCACTCGAAGGGTCCGCCAGGGTCCACGCCACTCTGGCGCTCGCCTGCTCAAGGATCGGGAGCGAAATTCCTTTCGCAGGTGATTACGCCGAGGCGCATTGGGACGAAGCCCGACAAACCATTCGCAAGGACAGGCGGAGGACCTCTGTTCCGGTTGAGGAGGCAGGCGAGATGGATGGGTCGGACGCGGAAGGAAGCGAAGCCGACGACGACGACGGCAGCTCTACCATCGGCCCGAGAGCCTCATCAAGAGATCCGTTGTCGGACACTTGGCTCGAGACGGTCCTTGACCTCGATCTCGACGATGCCCTCGATCTCGTCGCCTCACCGTCCGAGGTCGAGGTATCGCTCTCTCGCTTGGGCGAGGCCAAGAGGTACCAGCTTTCGCCGCTCATCTCAATCGCTGATGCCTTTTACTCGAGGGAGCTCAACATGCTCTGGTCGACCCTTTTTTCAAGCATCACGCGCTGCACCTGCCCAGGTTCCCAGCCGACCGCTTCCCTTTCACTCTCGTCTCCGAGCGGGCGTGATGCCACCGCTTCGCCCCTCTCTACGGTTCGAAGCTTCTATCGACACCAGATGCATTCCCATCTTGACCTGGACATTATCAAAGACGCTCCGTCGCGCGACGAGATGAACAAGAGGGTGGCCATGATCGCCTCCAGTGTGCCCAAGGGTACGACGAGCTGGATCCTTTCAAGGGTCACGTTGGCCACTTGGGCTCTGGCGTTGGGCAACCTACCCATAGCTTCTCACATCGCTGGCGAGCTCTTGGAACAGAGAGAGGCGGAAGGGCCAACGACGTGCCCGTCGTCATCGCCTGCGCCAACTTGTCCGGTCAAGCTCTCGAGCTCGGCACACCAACTGGTCAAGCTCGTCCTAGGTCCGGGCACGTTGTCCGAGACGGACGAGCCCTCGCCGCTCGACCAGGCTGACGCGCTCGCAGCGTCGGCGATCGCATGGTTGGACTTCCTGAGGCTCTTTAAGAAGACGACTGCGACCGCTACCAGTACGACGACGACGCAGAGGTGCGAAGCCAGGCAGGCCATCGCCTCGGCGGCCATCAAGGTCCGGAGGCTCCTCTGCAAGGCCAACCTTCCGTCGGCCTACTACTCGGAAGCGGAGGAGATCGAGCTGCAAGAGGCCAAGGACGAGATGGTGGACATCCTGGCCGCCATCGGCAGGAGGGCTGCCAGGGTGGGTCGTTCCTCCTCGGCTCACCACACCACGCGGCGCCCTGCGACATCGACGACCCATGATGATGATGACGACGACCAGACCAAGGCCTCGTCTTTCCGCTTCTGGTGGAACGATCTGGATTCGATGGATGTAGGAGAAGGGGTTGATTCTGGCGTCGAGCTTGAATCGGATTGAGGTTCGGTCCCCCCCCCCAGTCTCTCTCTCTGTCTCTCTGTCTCTAACACACCCCCACACACACTCACGAACTCTCCTTCTCTCTCCTTACCCTTTCGATTGTACAACGTAATTCGGTTCGAGTCGGTGAAATCCTACGTCCACACATCATGCCTACACCGTGTTTGTGCCCGTCTTTTCCAAAGTACCCACTCCGTGCAACACCCAGCGTCTGTTGGCCCCTCCTCCTTGGCTCGACGGCAGGGGTCAGCCTGGTTTCTCTCCCCATTTTCAACTCCCCGACCGGTGGCTGAGGACGTCACGCAAGAAAGGGCCAAAGAGGGGGTTGGGGGCAAGGCCAAGTAGAGAGGGGGAGCCACCGACCCTTCTTCTTCTTCTTTCTCCTCCTTTGGCGGGCATGGGGTTCTCGCACGGTACCAAGGGTAGGATGGCGTTAGGGAGGGGGGGTTCCCCGCTTGCATCGACCGCCGAAACGGGGAGGAAGGAGAGATTGGGGCATTTTCGAAAACAACCCTTGTCACATCCCCTGACTTTTCTATCTTTTATTCTTACTTTCCCCTCTTCACGTATGTTCAAGTTTTTCTGAGGTGGGGGGCAGCCCATCTGGACTCTCTCTCCCCCTCCGCCTCCATCTTGATCTTCCTTTGGTGCCGAATTCCCCCCCTTTTTTTTTTTTTTAACCGAGCAAAAACCTGTTCCCCGTTTGGGATCCGAGCGCGAGGCCGCATGGCGAGCTTTGGAAGGCAAGGGGGAGGGAGAGAGAGAGAGAGAGAGAGAGAGAGAAGGAGTTGAAAAGGATCCGCAACGTGGGGGGAAGGGGTGCGTCACCCCAAGTTGGAGGACGGCCGAGTGAAAAAGAAAAAAAAAAAAAAGAGGGAGGGTAACTCACGCTCACGACTGTCACAGCTTGGAAAGAGACGAAAGGCGAGAAACAAAAACAGATGAAACAAAAAATAAAATAAAATAAAAACCCCCAACAGTCAGAACCAAGGTTGAAGAGGGTCAGGTGAAGGTTTCAAGGAGAGAGGAGAAGGGAAAAGGAAACACCACCGTCCTTTCCGTTCCTCGAAACTCTGAAGCGGTCAAAAAAAAACCATGCAGCGAGCCAGAGCGAAACCATCCAACCCGACCAACCCCAACCCCCACCAGAACCCACCCGTTCGGATTACCAAGGGTTGGGAATCATCATCCGATTCCTTACCCCCCCCCCCCCCCCCCCCCCCC
>KZ819971.1:0-30339 GCA_003144235.1 Violaceomyces palustris | reverse complement strand
GAACCCTAAGACAGCATAATAAGCCACTATACGATTGGCCCGATTCCCTATTTTTGGCGAGCAATGTAAGGTATATAAAGCTTACAAATCATTAAGTATCTTTATTTGAAAGAGAACATGGAGAAGCAAAAAGGGGGCCAACCCGGAATCGAACCGGGGACCTCTGTCATAAATGTCCCAATGAACCCTAAGACAGCATAATAAGCCACTATACGATTGGCCCTGTCATTGGTGAGAGAGACCGATGGTCCAACTATAATTACACAATTGAAGAGTGATATTTGGGACCTACCAATCTTGTTCCTAGGAATTCGCCGTTCGAACGAAGAAGTGACCTGCCCATGGAGAAGTCCACGCTAAGATGGGGTCGATGTCGATGATCGCAGGAATCACGCTGCTGGAAGCGAGATTTTTTTCCTCGAGAAGATAAACTCATCCCATCCCCTCGTCCGAACAAGGTTGTTGCCTGTCGATCGCATTTACCCCCAGGTCTTGACGATCGCTCCAAGACGAGAAGAACAGATGAACAATGATAACTTTAATTCGATGATCCACACCTGTGGATTCGACCTTCTACCTCTGTGAGAGACCAGCTAGGACGTTGATAAGATAACAGGCAAGTGGTTCTGCATCTTGTATCCACTCTTTTCGACATCCGCCTTCGTCTCGTCATCGACCTTTCATGTGCAATTTCGAAGAAGAACAAAGCGAGATTCTGGGCAAGACCAAACGTCCCACTCGGAACAGTTTCACTGAAATCTTTCTGGGCCAATTGGGCATTGCACATCAAATCATCTTACGTAGCGGGCAAGTGCTTTGATTTCCCTGGCAATCCCCACGGTCGCCCACGCGACAATCCTAACATATGCTGTAAAACGACCTGCAACCCTCCCTCCCCTCTGGCTTTTTGCATGATTAAATTCCCTGGCCATCCCCCAATCAATTTCTTCACATTGTTCAAAACCCCTATTCCAAGTCCGGGACTGGCAACACTTTTTTTTTTGGTCTCCATTGTCCGAGAGTATCTGTCAGAAAGAGTAGTGAACAGCGCCAGCCTCGGCTGTATCGCAGCTTCTCGAACCAAGTCATGCGATGGTCATCAGACAGAGGGTCTTTCCCGTCGCACGGTAACACAGAAAAGCTTGAAAGTTAGATACCAAAAATCATAAGGGGGATGATGGATATGACTGAAGAAGAGCTGCGCAAAAAAGGGTTGAAGTGACGCGGAAAAGCCTTGCCTGAGAATCAAAAGACAGAGTGTGGGATCCTCCGCTTTGCCAACCTTTTCGCTCGCCCAAACTATATCATACGTCCGCCTAGTTATCCGACGAACGCTTCTTGCCCTGTGGGTAGTTTGACATTGAAGAAAATCGTTGGGGACAGGATGTTGATCAGTAATTTTGAAACTTACTTTGCTAGCCTAAGGTCACGATCCGACAACATATGCCCATCGTCCTTTTACATTTCGAGCAAGAGAAGTTTCCCCTTCCCTTCCCGAGCGCCCCTCAGCCATGCCCTTCATCACTCCGCCATTGCTTATCAACCAAAGTGACAACTTGCGATCCTTACCCAAGCCATGTTGTAGAAGCCGACGGTGGTGCCGTAGATGCCAACACCGAAAAGGGTCATGAAGAGACCCATGTAAAGCCTTGACCTCGGCATCCTCTGGTAGACTGGGCGTGTGTCAGCTTGGAGGGCGCGCTGGCGCTGTGGGACCGTGTTCCTTTTGGTATGAAATGACGGATAAGAACAGAAAATTTAAGATTACCAAAAGCGTCAGCGGCACAAGAATCGTCAAGAGATGCAACCAAGAAGTTGTCCCACGGGGCTCCTTCTCCCAGTAGTGTACCACCAAGCACCAAATGGTCGTTGAAAGCGAGAGATAACATCGAACGAAAACGCCTAGACCCCTGTCGCCTTATGCATGCTAGTCTATAGTTCGACCATCATTCCCCTTTCGATAGGAACGGATACCTGGACCTTCTAACTCGAAGATTTGTAGGCAGAGCAGAAAGGTGAAGATCCTGATCGTGCCTATGCTGAACTGGTTCTTCCTGGTTCTCACCTGCGGTTAACGAGGGAATCCATGATGTGAGAAATGTAGCGAAGTTGTTGAGTGGGATGGTGAAGAAGGAGCGGGAGATGATAAGAAGACAGAAAGAAGTCTCGATATGAGACCAACCGAACGAGTTTCGACTTTGGTGAACCAAGAGTGATCGGAACAGAGATCCAGGCGGAACGGCCAGCTGAGTGCCCCGGCCCCAACCGGCTTGATCAAACCGCAGTTTCTGAATCGGGCTTCGATCTTTGGCTGGTTGTGCAAACTCTTGCCCGATTTCACGCGACCATGTCAAAAACATCAATGAAGTGAACGCTGCACTCCTTGCTTCAGTATCCTAGATCATGCTGTGATCCATCGGCTCTTAATTCGTCAGGGATGCAGAATTCTAGCGCATCTTGCCAGGGAAACCCCCTCAAACCACCATAATCGATCTGGAGAAGATGGGGACAAAAGGGACATCCTTAGCTCGCGCACCTGATAGCTTGTACTCGGATTTCCGTGGGTATAGAGCGCCTCGATGGTCATTGCTGTTTCCATCCTTACTAGTTCCGCTGTCCCGAAAGCACTGACAGACAGGACAGTAAGAGAATCAAAATGAAGAGGGATCGCGAAACTCATAGGCTCATTAAAATCCGTTAAAAATCCATCGAGGTTCCTCGACCTGATGTACGCCTTAGTAACCAGTTTCAAGGTCACGGATCCCAATCATGGTCACCTTCGATCCTTACAGACCATTCATGAGGCTCTTCCTTCGCTCGGCCTTCCGCGATTGGAAATGCTGGGCGAGTAGAGGCAAAGATTTTCGAAAACTTTCGAGAATAGAAGTCAAGATGGCCTCTTGGTCCATGGCGCTGCAATCGTACTGCCTGGGAGAGGCCCCAAGGTTAGCCCACCTATGCTCTAGCTTATCGATGAGAGTCTAAAAAGTCGTAAGGTAGTCAATCACCACCTCAGAAGAAACCAGACAAAAGATTGTCTTATGCTGAGCAGGAAGTCCTTCTTGGGAACACGGCGGGAAAGAGGCGACTAGTCATGGCTAAGTGCTCCTTCCTTTCGCCCCTCCGACTTCCTTCCCAGGTCAACCTGATGAGAGGCTCGTTCAACGCACAGGTATGAAAGGGGGCCTGATTCCCTCTCGTATCGATTTCAACCTCTTCCTCCTACGTCTCCAGGAACGGGGTGACAGCAAACTCAAATCATTTCGCCTCATCCCCCCCCCCCCCCCCACACCCACTCATCGGTTTCGGTTATCTCCTACCACCTGATTCAAGTTAGAACTGGGTATGTGGGCTGACCAGCGACCGGGAAAGACCGATTTCAAGCGTATGTAGTCGTCAAAACTTTTTCGTGGCTGAAGGAATACCCTCACATCCATAAAAAGCCAAGCTACGAACTTATACTTCTTTCCTGATCGTATCCGCGATCGTCGGCTCGCTCTTCTTGGACTCTTTCTCTCAAGAATCCTCTGGTAGGCACATAAATATGAGCAAAAGAATGGAAAAGCTCGCTGCGCTAGCAGCGCTCGTATCAAGTCTGCCCGTCGCCACAGCAGCGACTCCAGGTCGTAGCGAAGTGGTTGGAAAGTCCCAGGTCTCGGCCATGATGTTGTTCAACTCGAGCCCGGGAAGAGTCGTCATCCTTGACAAAACTGAAGGCAACGCGGCTCAAATCGACGGCCACCCTGCTTGGGGCGAGGAATTCGATACCGTCACCGGGGTATCGAGGCTTTTGAGGGTCGTCACTAACACGTTTTGTGCGGGGGGTATGAGCATGGGGAACGGGACCTGGGGTGTATTTGGAGGAAACGAAAACGTTCGGGCCAATGGCACCTCGACTGAGCCTAGGTGAGTATGAGACATGCTCGCGAGACAGAAAATTTGCTGTTGGTTTGCGGGCGGAACATGTTCTTCTACGGTTCTTCAGAGAGCAGGATGAGAGCTGTCGTCGACATAGGGTCTGCTGCTCTCCGTGGCTGTTTAATACTCTGGGATGCCAGCAATTGACACCAAGCTGCAATAACACCAGATTTTCAATATCGCCTCCGTACATGGACGGTGATGGTGGCCCAGCAGCTCGCTTCTACACCCCTTGCAATGACGGAAATTGCGATTGGGTCGAAGGCTTGCGAATGACAAGAAGGAGGTGGTACGCAACGGTCGAAGCTCTTGGAGATGGGACGCTCTGGATTGGAGGTGGGATCGGCTACGGTGGCTACGTTTCAACGCCTAGCGACAATGAGGCCAGCTACGAGTTCTGGCCACCTCGAGGAGCAGATCCTGTTCCCATGGGCTTCTTGAGTTCAACCGTTCCCGTCAACCTTTATCCTCTCACGTGGCTTATGGCGTCTGGGAGACTCTTTGTCCAGGCTGGTCAAGAGGCCATTCTTTGGGACCTCAGCAGTGCATCTGTTGCAAAGTACTTGCCATCGACAAGCGGCCCAATGAAATGCTACCCATCCTCGGCAGGTGTCGCCATGCTTCCACTGATCCCATCTTACAATTACGAGCAGTCTTTATTGTTCTGTGGTGGCGTCCAACGGCCTCTGGGAGAGTGGGGCAACGCTAGCGGCCCATACTACAACATCTTAAGTATTCCTGCAAGCAGGATTTGCGAGAGGATAACGCCTGAGTCGGAGAATCCTGTATGGCAAAGAGACGACGACCTGGAAGAAGGAAGAAGCATGGGAAGTTTCGTCTACCTGCCTGATGGAAAGCTATGGTTCGGACAAGGGGTGAAGAAGGGGAATGCCGGATACAGCAATCAAGGATTCAGCCAGTATCTTGGCACTTCACTCGGAGACGAACCCGCCTTCCAGCCTTCAATCTACGACCCTTATGCTCCTTCCGGTTCCCGCTTTTCGACCCAGGGCCTCAAAAACATGACTGTCCCAAGGATGTATCACTCAACCGCAGTGCTCCTCGATGACGGTTCCATCCTGACCGCCGGTTCCAATCCAAACAGTGATGTTACTTGGAGCAATCCTGCTGGCTACACAAACACAGAGTATCATGTTGAAAGATTCTATCCAACATGGTACAATCAACCAAGGCCAACCCAGCCAAATGTCTCTGAGCTTGGCTACGGAGGCGGATACTTTGAAATCGTTCTTTCCAGCCAAGATTTGGGTGGAAGCCTTGAGGCGATCAAATCCGCCAAGATGACGGTAGTACGCTCAGGGTTTGCGACTCACGGCGTCAACTTCGGACAGAGGTTCCTTGAGCTAAACTCGACATACACGGTGAATCAGGACGGGAGTGTTGGAGGCACGCTTCACGTTAGCAACATGCCCCCCAACCCAAACATTTTCCAGCCAGGCCCCGCCATGTTGTTCCTCGTCGTTAATGGCATTCCATCAAAGGGGCGCCACATTATGGTCGGTACAGGTCAGCTCGGCGACCAGAAAGTCCTCGAAGTTACTCCTCTGCCCGAAAGCAGAGAGGCACCTTCTCCTTCATCGCACAGTGCCGCTCTGGCGGCTACAACCAATGATGGATGGGTCACTTTCACAGATTCGTCATCCAACCCTTCTCTCCAATTCGATTCCGGTCCGATCTTCGTACTCTCAGTAGCTGCCTTGTCCGCGATTTTGATTCTTTGAGTCACATCAAGCTCATACTACACCTATCTCACTCAATGTTTGAACGAAGAGGCCTTTCATGCGATAATCTTCATGGATCTTCCCTTCCGTGTTCTTTGCAAAGCGTCTGTCCACAATTTCTCAGTACACTCGAGTCGCGCTTCACCAGTCAATCCTACTTCAGAGCATTGTATCTCGCTGAGAATGAGCTTGAATGCATACTGAACGGTTGTGAGCATTTCCCAGAAGAAGTGGGAAAGATGAGAAAGCTTACTAAAATGTTGCCCTTCGATGCTCTGAGAGGGAGAGTTACTCGAACTTGACGTGACTTTCTGAGTCGTTGACAATTATCATGTGTAACATATTTCGAACAACCTGCAGCAACAAATCTCATAGTCTTTTCGATACTCCTTTTTTTTTTTTTTTGTTCGCTGGGCCAAACGTTCCTGATGGGTTCCCTTCGTGGAGAGAGCAAACACAAAGCTCGTTCGTGCGGGCATAAGTGTGAGGCAGACGCGTAACGTGTAGATGGGTGAGGGCTCCACTCAGATTGAGGGAGGGGAAGGTTGGAGAAGTGATCGGACCATGCAGGATTTTAGGGTCCACGATGAAAAAGCCGGTGACTACACGAAACTCCTCCTTGCATTCATTCGATGGATACTTTTCTATCAACCTTTTGGTTTACCATTCTTTTTTCCCACGAGACTACTTACCCCCTCTCTTGGGACGATTCGAGATTCATAGGATAACGTTCCAACACCAGGATCCACATAGACCGTAATATGTCTTGGCTAGATACTCTAGCTGTGCTGTGAATCATGTGTGACTGTGAATGTTTTGCAACGGTGCGACTCGAGTCCAGGAACCTCCGCCCACATGCGGGCGACCTCGCTTCTCCAACCCTTCCCTTCCCCCTCTCCTCACCCCTTACTCGCGATCAAGCAAAAAAAAAGGGATCACTTAACTTTGTATCGAAAAAAAGTTGGAAATCTAAATGTCGTAGCATTGTTCGCCCTCTTCCTTAGTGAGGAAAGGTTGGTTCATCATCAGATTCGTTCGACACACCTTTGCTGAAGAGTCCTCCGCCGTCAATGAACCTGATCGGGGGGAGCAAGGTGAGCAGGGTTCGTCTCCTCGACGGGCTGGCTGCCTAATTTCGAGATCCATCTATGATTCTGACAATCTCTCGTCAAGTGAACCCCAGTGGACCATTGAAAAGATGCCTTTCACCTTTTGCTCTGACATCCAGTTTCGCCAACCTCTCCCTTTGCCCTCTTGTGCTTCAGTTCATGACACAAACGTATGAGGGTTGGTATCCAGACACATCCTTTACGCGCTTCTTCACTCTAAATAACTCTCCTCACAATCTGCGCCTTTCAATCATCTTTAAAACCTTGCGATGAAGGCGGGACTGGTAGGCAAGGATCGGGGGGAGCCTTGGACCTGGGAGGGGGGTTAGTCGAGGCGACCTCAGCGCGAAATCATGTATAATGGCTTCCACCAACGAAGTCAAGGTACACGTCGAACTCACTCTCAGGCTTCGGGTACGCAGAAGGGAGAGTTTGGATGTCAGGAGAAGGGGAGGGGGGTGAATCAAGGGGCAAGCATCCCTTGGTGATTATTATTATCAGGTGTTCGACAAGGGATGAATTCGTGTGTCAAGACCCTTTAATCGTATTCACTGATTCGAAAAGAAGATAAAATAATTACCAGCTGTCCAAGCAAAGAGCCGGATTTAGAAGTGATCCAACCAGCCTCTTCTCTGACCTTACACTCACACTCATTCACGGTTTTACAACATCGGTTGTGTCTTTGATCTGATACCTGCTAGTGAGGTCGAAGGGGGCTGCTTGGCCTTCCCCCTTCCAGTCACCGGGACTTTGTGGGTCTTTTCTCTACCCAGCTCTCCCGCGCCCCAGTTTTCTATGCCCTGGTTTTGAAAACGTGACAATCATGATGAAGATGATGAAACCCCTTCGACTGTGGCTGCTTGACAATAACAAGAACCAATCCTTGTTCCACGGTTTGACGGTGTGATCCCTGGACTAGCAATCTCTGTCTCTCTCGACCTCCCTCCCTCACACCACGACGTCCCACAGGTTCCAACACGTCCACTCGCTCGACAGATCGCTGCTCTGGACGTTGCCCATCAACCACTCACAGTTCATCTCACCGCGTTTTTGATCTCTGGTTGACAACGACAACGTCATCCTTCCACCTCTCCAAGCAGAAGCACTCTGCTTTCTCCAGCTCTACGACTCTTGCCGGTGACTCAACTGGGCTTGCACCGAATCCCACTGCCCTGGGTTAGATCGGCCGCGAACGATTGGAGGCTGAAGGGGGCCCCGGATCAGAGAGTCACTTGAAAGTCGGTGACAAGGGGAAGGGGTCCGGGGGTCAAAGTGGTACAGACTGAAGAGATCTAAACAACGGTGTCGAGGGAATAGGAGAGACTGCCATGTATTTTTCGATAGGCAATAAGGCAGTTCCCTTGGCAAGGCCATCCCCTGCTTCGGCAGTCTCGACCATTTCAGCAACCAAGGGTTCGCCTTCACCACCTCAAAGCCTCGCAGACTCAGCAGCTGGGGATCCTGTTGACAATCAGCCTTGTCAAAACTTGTCGGAGCTACCCGTAAGTTTCTTGATAGGCTTTGATGCTGATTGATTGAATGGGTAGGATCGGTAGAGTTTAGATAAGCTGTCGCGTCGTCATCATCGTTTCCCCCCCTTCCTTTTGTGATTCTTTTCGACGTCGGCTGACCTCTCGTTCCTGTGAAACTCTTCTCCACAAAACGGTACACAGGGTTCCCCTTCGCTCACACAGGGACAGATCGAGACGAGGGATCAAGCCAACGCCAAAGTAAGGAAGAATTCGCTCCGAAGATCCTTTTCAAGTCTCGGTGGCGGAAAGGAGGCTGTCTCATCCGCGAAAGACAGGGGCATAAAGCTGCAGAGAAAGTCTTCCAAGTTGTGGCAGCCTCGTTGGGCGCCCAACCGCAATCGTGGTGGAGAATCGGATCAAAAGGATCTCGACCAGCAAAGCATTAGCGATGGCGGCGGCGCTGATACCTCAAGCCCAACCTCTAAAGAAGCCCTCCACCCGCTAGACGGAGGCGTGTCTGATGTCCCTCCGATCCTTAGCCTTACCGCCAGCTCTATGGGTCTTCCTTTTGGAAGCACCGACATGTTTGGCAGCTCGCCCCTCGCTACACCCGTCAGACATGAACGATCTGAACCGTCCACACTCGGTAAGCCTTTGCCTGATCGACAACTAGCAAAGGTGTCTCCCGTCGCAACTGATTCAAGCCCTGCCTTGGGGGCTCCTTTCGAGTTACCTCCAAGGCAAATTTCATCCTACTTCCGAGTGGCCGGCAGCCGCTCTTCTGCGGCCAGTAGCGAGACGATTAAGCCTGCCCGCAGCATTGGACCCGCGGCGCCCAACTTCTCGCCGGCACTAGGGGGTCTCATCAACTCGTTCCCATCCCCTGCCCTACGTAACAAAAAAAGCAGTGACTTGGCAGCCAGCTCTGGTGAGAGCACCCCAAGTGGGGAGGGTTGGGACGGCGGCGAGAAGTGTTTTTCGTCCACGACCTCTGTGAAAAGGAGCTCGTCAAGACGGTTCTCTGAACAAGAAACCTCTTTCGAGCATGTCCTGAACAGAGAAAAGCCATTACCCGAGTCACCTCGAGGTGGGGTGTGTGATGCGAGGCAAACGAATCGGTCGCCTGACACCATCAGGAGGAAGATCAACCCCCCTCCCGTTCCAGCACCAGCCATGTCTCCTCCACCGGCGCCAGCATCCTCTCCGAACAAGATCATGAGATCGGGCATGGGCTCGGGCTCTGACGTCGATAATGCTCTGAGAACGCCTCCCCCGCGAAAACTTCAACTCAACCCTCAGGCGAGGAACGCGCCAGCCGACTTCCCCCTGAAACGGCTGACGCTTGAGGCCAGGATGGCACTCGGCAACGGATCACCACAGCGATCTCAAGCTTGGTCTCTCTCCGCCCAAGCAGGCAGCTTTAACACACCCAGAAATGCTCCGTTGGGGCTGGTCCGGGCCGCAACCCCTTCAACTCCGAATTCGGGCGAGGTCTCGCCCAATCACGGTCGACTCTCCCACGAGACTGACGCCTCGCCCAGTCCTGGCAGCTCGATTTACATGACCGGCAACTCTTCAACCAGCTCTCTGGATAGTAATTTGATCCTGGGCACCACCACTGGCGGTAACGTATCGACTGGCGACATCGCCAAGTCCCTCGCGATTCCGAGGGAGGCCATTAAGCAGATGCTCGAGACTTCACAGGTGATTTGGAGGACTCACGGACAAGGGTCAGGATCTGGCATGGAGAACAGGTCTTCGGAGCTTGGGTTTTACTCAAAGAGTCAAGGATCGCGGAGCGACGATTGTCTTTCAACCCATCTCTCTCAGCAAGCTCGTAGCGGTGGAAGGGACCCAACAAACCGCCAGAGGTCTCCTGTCGGCGCTACATCCTCTAGACCTTCTTCTGCCTCCGCTTCCATCCGGCCTTACAGTAAAGGTGGCGGGCTGACCATTTTCGACCCATCCGTTCCGAGCTGGCAAAAATCTGTCGCGACCCCAAAGCAGCAGAGTATCAGGAGCACCAGCCTTGACGAGGGTGTCAATCGGCACAGTGTTCGAGAAGCTATCAGGATGGAGATGAATGCTATGAAACGACAGAACAGTGCTACCTCTAGCCCCAACTTTTCCCGCCCTATCCCTCTGACAACTCGGAGCCATGAGCTAGAGCCTCGACCGGAAGCTGGTGGTTTGGTAGCAAGCGCTGAAGATCAGGTCACGACCGTTGGCCCGCTGCAGGGCCCGCTTAGCTTGAAGGGAGCCGCTCAGAGGCATGAGCAAGGGATGATCACTTTGGGACAGGAAGATGAGGACCGTGAGGAGATCCTCATCGATCCCATCAGCACCGGCCAGGACCAGGAATCCAATGGTTGGGCAGGGATGACTTGGAGCTCTCCTTCCACCAATGGCAATCAAGCGCCGTCCCCCGAATCGCCCCGTTTCAACTCGACTCCTTGGAAAGACTCGCAATTCAAGCTGACTCGGTCAAATCCACGTTCGCTGAATCCCGACACAAACCCACCTCCATCACCCAGGCATAGGCGTAATTCAGATAGTGGGCTGGTGGTTGGGCCTGATGCCCCTTTCCGAAGACGACCGGGGGATCTGCACGCGTGGACAGTCTTCATAGATGAGCAAGGGATCCCTTCCGTCCGGGCAACACCTTCGGCCTTCCACACACCTGATTGCAGCCTCGCTGGAAAAGGCAACGCCACCTGGCAATGCGGTTGTCGCAGCTACGTCCCGACCCCATGGACGCGGGCAAGCACTTCAGACCTGCCAAGGCCAGCTGCACACAATCTCACCAGAGAGAATCTGAATGATCCTAGTAGCGTCACCAAATTTCTGCGTACCATGAGCAGCGCTCCCGACCTGAGCGTCAGATGGAAAGAGGACTGCCAGATCCTCACGGCGAGGCAGGACGAGCTCAAGCGCGAGGTCGAGAGGCACAGCCAACAGATCGAGAGGCATCAAAGGGAGATAGATGAGCTTCAAGCGGCTGTCACGAGGATGTCAAGCGACCTTGAAATGGAATCAAGGACCTTCAACTCTGGTTCACTTTCAAGATCCTCGTCCTTCGGACGCCTGATTCCTCAGTACGTCCATTCCAGCAAGCATTCGGTTCCAACGTCGGCGCCGCAACCTTCTCAAGTTGTTCCGAAGAACCTCAAGGCAACAGAGGAAGTTCAGGAGGTTACTCCTCTCAACCAACCCTTACCTCTCACCTCTGAGGAAGTTTTACGGTCTCCTCAAACGATTCTCAACCGAAAGCCGAATGCAGGAGGATCCTTGAGAAAAAGCCTATCGCATTCTCAGCTTCCTTCGTTTGGATCGGTGAAAAAGTTCACGTTCCCTTGGCATAGGAGGAACAATTCGGGAGTTGAGCAGGCCACGATCACACCTTTCCCTGGCTCCTCTAACCCACCGACCCGAAAGTCCAGCCTCAGCTCCTTCCCTCAGCCACGCATTGAGAGCACTCGGCCATCCCTCAACCTGTCAAACGAACGGCCTTTACCTCCGACTCCCAAGGAAAAGAAGAGCTACCCTCCGTCGTCTCGCAAAGCCTCGTTCGACGCCTTGTCTCGAATGGTAGATCCTAACTTCCGATCGGCCCACATCAGAGATCCTTCCTCTGCCAGCTCCAGAGCCTCGTCGTACGCTACAGGCTACACGTACGACAGCTCGGAATTCGACGCCAGGTATTCGTTCCTCCCCAGTGTGAGAAGGAGGTGGGACTCAATCTCTTCAAAGGGGACGAGCATCTCCGAGGGTCAAGCTCAAGATCCCTTGCATGAGCGAGGCGTGTTTGCACCAAAGAGGCTTTTTGGAAGTTTGGCAAGCAATCGCAGTAGTCAGGACGGTGTAGGCTCTCCTAGGAACAGCTTCAAGGTGGCTCCGGCTCCACCTAGGAGGAGCTCACTGAAGGAGATCATCGAGAAGAAAATCCACTATCCTGGCAGCAAAGATGTGACGGCAGACATCTCTCCGATCGGAGGCAATCCTCAAGAGATCGCATCGTGCATGGCACCCATCTCCGAGATTAGCGAAGGTGGTACTCCAACCTCTGCCAAAGTTCCTTCTGTGGCGGAGAGAAACCCTTCCAATTCCTTCCACTCAAGACCGACTCCCCCTACCATATTCCCCCCTTCTCAGAGATCGCGATTTCTCTCTCATCCTTTCGCAGAGACGCAGGTCGATGAAAGCAAGAAGCACGCTGCCAACCACGGTTTCCTAGCACCTCGTCTGGGTTTGGGCCCCGACCGAGATCTCGACAGAACTTTCGAAAGGAACCCGTCCTTCCAAAACCACAGATCAAAACAACTTCCCCCCTCCCCTAGGTCTGCGACTTCTACTCTGACGACGTCGAATGGTTACAACACATTGAAGAGGAAGAACTCGACTTCCAACAAGAGGTTACCGGTCGCCATCGCCCACGGTTCCATGACGGTGGTCAGGTCTGACGATGCTCTTGGTAGACTTCCTGATGGCCTTCACTACCAGGAGATGATGACGATGCCGAACGGTTCTCCATTCACATTTGACACCTCTTTGGATCAAGATGAAATGTCCAAAGCCAAGATCACTCTGAGAGACGGCTTTTCGATCCCAAAAACCGTCACGGCTGCTTGAAACTATGAGCAGATCATCCCCCCCCCCCCCCTCCGATCTTCCTGGCACAGCACCCTTTACTTACACCCCCTCGATCAACACCTTTGTAATTCTACTGTACCTTGTCTTCCTATCCTTCGTCGTGCAACCTTGCCCCTCCTGTTCCCCCGTAACCGAACGGAATGCCAAGTTTTGGCGGCGAGTCAAACTGCTTCAATCAACCTACCTGATTCACCATCGTTCCCCTTCGTGAGAAAGGAACCCTTGCGACCATACTTCTTCAATCCAATTCTGTGACTTTGCGCTCCGATCCGTTTACCCCGCCTTATTGTGCACACTGTCATGTATGGAATCCGTTGGTCGGAAGCGAGATTCGCGAAGCTGTGGAAGGCATGATGCTGAAACTTCCCTTTCCCTTAAACCTTCCCCTGCCGATCCCCAAACATCTAATTCGTCCTCGTAGGCAGAGGCCTGGACCGGGAGAGGGACAGTGTGACTTTCCTTTCTCCTTCCCAGTAGTACAGTGAGATCTTTCCCGTAGGATGCCGACACCATGGAGAGGAGGGGCGAAGGGGCGAAATGTTAATAATAAAGGATTGGCTTCACTTTCTTTCATGATCACCTTATTTCCACAATAACTACCACACATACACACACTCTCTCTCACTTCTCTGATAGATTTGTTCTGTCCCCTTTCCGTTTCCCTCCTCGCACAGATGGCCCGCAGAGTAGGACGAGGGGATAGGGTAGGAAAGGTATGGATATGAAAGAGAGAGGCGTATGTAGGAGCAATAAAGTAGGGTGAGAGAATCAAGTGAAAGCGACAGCCATGGTGGGAAAAATTTTAATTAAAATTAAAAATTAAAAAAAAATTCTTCCAACTCTCTGAAGGTTTGAAAAGAATAAAAGATCAACAACGCTTTCTCAGATCCCTCGATCGACGAGTTCATACACCTTTACTTTTTTTCCTTGGGATTGCTGGATTTCTCAGAGGCACCCAAACCACCACCGCTCTTACCGAGGGAGCCACGCCTTTCATGGTTGTTGGCCCAACTCAGGTTCTGGCCTCTGGCCTGCATGGCAGCCTTGAATTGATCTTCGGGGGTGATTCCACTGGAGTATCCCCACAGGCTGGGTGGAGGCATCCTCTTTCCCCTGGCTGAAGAGATGGAGGAGGAGGAGGAGGAGGATGGTGGTAATGGTGGGGTGACGATGCTGTAACTCTTCTTCCCGATCAGCGAAGAGGAGGAAGATGGTGAAGAAGTGGCAGGGTCCGAGAGACTCGAAATGTTCTTTCCGTCAGATCCGTTTGTTGAAGCTGTCATCTTGCTACCATTGATCTTGGACGAGAGGTCCGAGGAAGCTCCTCTCAGCGTCCTTTTCACATCCTCCATTACAGGTGCCGATGGGTGGGAAGGTGAGGAAGACGGTAAAGGAGCAGAGGGAGAAAGGTTCGGGCTCGTTTGACCGGAAATGGTGTGAGATCGCAATCTTCGACCAGGAGAAGGAGTGGATTGCGCAGTCCGAGGAGACGTTGACCCCTCCTGGACCATGCCTAGTGCGGACTGAGTGTTAGGGAGAGGTGGAGCAGACGAAGGAGGAAGCTGTTGCTCACTCGAAGCCTTTGAAGAGTAATGCGACAGGCTCGGACTCTCCTCTTTCCTCGCGGCTTCCACCAACTTGATTCGGGCTCCTCTCGAGAATGAAAACCCTCTGTTCCTGTTCACAAATGGGTAGCTATGGGCTGGACTAGAAGGTTTTTGTGACGAGCCTTCCGCCATGGCTGCAGTCCTTGTAGTTGTCACTTTTTGACCCGACGGCGAGGCTGGGCTGCGATTGCCGCCAATGCTCACCAAGCCGAGTTTCGAGCGTTTGCTGATGCTTCCTGGAGGAGTTTGGGGAACAGCAGAGGCAGATGTGGGATCCATTTCGCTCGAGGATATGGCTCCGCTCCCAGCGGATCGGGCGAGATCAAGGCTTCCCCGATTAGGAGGTTGCATCAAGCTCGTCTCCGCGCTAGAGTTTAAGGCAGCGGCTCGGGCGATGGCGCCATTGCTGAATCCTGCAGTCAGGCCCAAACCTTTGGGGAGAGCCTCCTCCTCACCGCTCGAGCTGCTCCACTGATCCGCATCTTCCCATTCTTTCGGCCATCCCGAAGGCCTCAGCCTTGCCCTAGCTTTTGCGTTTCGCCCATGCCCTCGACCGACCCTTCCAGGCTGCACCGTGCCTCCCCTTCCGGCAATGAGGGCTCTTGATATGGCGTTGCACCTCCATATCTCAACCTGAGAGAACTTTGTTGAGTTGCTTCCGGACGAGACCGATTGATAATGGGCTCTGGTCAGAAGGTTGTACAGAGCCTCATGATCCCACTGCGTGACGCAACGGAGCGTCAGGCTCTGGCCGGTCGAAAAAGTTCCTAGATTGACGGGAGAGTGCAAATTATTCGCCGAAAATGCTACTGTTAAGCTATCGGGAGCCAAAGAGTGCAGAGAAGGCAAGGGGGGACTCGTTGCTCCGTCCGATCTTTCGGTCACGACCCATTTGACTCCACCAAGATACCATATTGATGATTTCGACGCAGAGTGATCCTCTCCGTTACGAGGCTTTTTCCTATAGACGCAAAGTGTCTTTCCCTTTACAACAAGCCAACGCAACTTCCATGTGCCGAGCCCTGCCCTCACAAATTTGCTAGCTCCGTTGCCCGGTTTGAAGACGTAGACCCATGCTTCAAAGTAGGCTTCAGCGTACGAGCTATCGATGTTCGCTTGAGCGAAGCCTGTCGGATTCGATTTGGTTGCCCTATACTTTTTCAGGTCGCAGCTCCTGGGCAGGTGGATTCTCTCTGTTGGGTTGGATGACTGGAGCTCCAACAGCTCAAAGGGCCTGAGCATGTATGCAGCTACCGTCTTCCAATCCTCGAGCAAGAGCCCGTTCGAAAAGGAAAAGATGGAAAACCTCCGCGACAGGCCATGCTGAGCCTCCTTCCACACCGACATTTCATCAATATGCATGCCGGCGAGCCTGCCACCTTCGAACCATGTGGCCTGCCCAGATCGCAATCTCATGCTGTCTCTGTCGCGAATGTTGACGGAGGAAGCCTTTGCTGGAGCAGAGCTGGAAAGGGGAGAGCTTGGGACGGGGATGTTTGTCGGGGATACGTGTTCTCTCGAGCCAGGGTTGCTCAATCCGCGGGATGAGCTGTGGATACTTGAGCTACTGGTGTTAGCGTGGACTCGGGAGGCTGTCGCTTCACTGCTGACAGTCAAAGGACGAACTTTGGAAGAATGCTGAGAGATGGCGCCGTCCGAAGTGTCGCTCTGCTTCGTCGGCGGCTCGCGCAGAAGGAAGCCACGATCGGCCGCTGTTACTGTCTTGCTCCTCCTCCTTTCAGCAATCGCGGCATCGTCGCATCCAGATTGAGTCTCATCAGCGGGTAACGACTCAGCGGCGCGCCCTTTGCCCTCCTGTTCCTCTCTCTGTCTTCGCAGCAGTTCCTCCTCTAACTGCGTTCCCCAGAGTCTTTCGCCCCCACCAGCAGTGACCATGTCGAAGGAAGATGATGTACTGCTTGAATCGGCCAGGGACAGGTTCGAGTCCAATCCCTCGGATAAGTTTGAGAGAATGAGCTTTGACCTTCGTGTCTCATCCTCTGAAGACATGTCAACGCCAAGATTTCCATCGGAGTCACAATCATCTCCTAGGCTGCGCATGTTGCCCGAAGCTGGGCTTTTGATTGAGGAAGCTGCAGTGGACGAGGTCGAGGGTCGATCCGGGTTCCCTTCAGGCGACGTGTATGAGGATGAGACGTCGACCTCATTCCTCCATCCAAGAGAACGAGCTCGGGCGATGGCCTCTGCTTCCTTGCGCTTTGCTTCAGCGTTGCCTGTCATGAGGTCGCTGGGAAAGGACAACTCTGACGGCAGTACTCTACCTTTACCCTTTTCGACCCGACTCGGAGTTTGCATTGCAGCCTCCACATAATCGCCTGCTGCAGTACCCCCCGATGGTGATGCAGAGGTCCTGAAGGATCGGGGGGTCGAGGTGTCTGTCTCAAAGCGGGCGTTCCTCGGGGTTGCCAGTCTTGACGAATCTCTGGATTCGGCTCGACGTTCAGATGGATGTTTCCTGATTTCAGATGAGGCTCGTTCATCTGAAGAGAACTTGCTGATCGAGGCGACGGAGCCTAGGGACGAGAAGCTGGCCCGGGGCCTGGCAATTCTCGGCTTCCACTCATTCTCGGAGGGGGACGACTGGGGCGCTACGAGATCAGTGTGAGAAGCTAACGGTGACCCTGTATGGCTAGAGGTTCGCGACTTTACTGCGCTAGAGATCGATCGTCGCTTCGAAGAGATGTCTTTGCCAGTACCAGTCGAAATCTTCGACTCTGAACTATGGAGGCCACGTGGGGTCAGATTCAGACCAACGGGGTCGAGCTTTCCGGGCCCCCCGCGACCTGGGTCACCTCCAAGAATCTCTGTCGCTTCGAACTGATCTCTGCCGACCCTGAGCCTGCTAAACGATTTGGTAGGAGACCAAGGGGTAGATTCGCTCGCAGAAAGGGTCTCCTGCGAGCGATGATCGGAAGAAACGCCGACAGATTGCCCAGGAGCTAGTGGAGCAGGCCGAGGACTCCTCGCTACAAAGGACTTTGGGACGCTTTTCAACTTTGATTTGCCATATGATCCTGCAGCTCCAATCTTTGCTTGGTTGCTCGCGTGGACAGCGTCTCTGTAAAAAGTAGAAGCGAGTGTCGGATCATGTTGGGGAGCCTTGACCTTCTGAAGCACCAAATCCTTTACGGATCCGATCGTGCTGTGCATATCTACGTGAATGCGGAGCCACACATCCTTGGGCACGATCCTGATGTAGATTGGCATCCTTCGCGCTTTGCGCATTGTGACCGCCGTCTTGTCTGGCTCCATCTTGAGTGCCCTGGGAGATGGCCGTCCGTGGTGCGAAGATCGGCCAGCCATCTCACTTTGGCTCCCAAGGCTGCTGGTGAAAGAAATCTTGGAAGGTGATGTTGCAGATGTACGTCCGACTGTGTTGGGTGAGAGAGCGCCAGAGCTCGAGCTCGAGCCTTGGACGGATAGCCTCGAGCTCGGTGCATAATTGTTGGACATCCTCTAGGTTTTGGAGAGGTAATGATGAAGGTACGAAAGCGATATCGACTTTTGAAAGATGCTACAGACTCATCAAGCTGAGGAAAGGACACGTGCAACAAATTGTTTGAGAAATTTGGGAGAAGGAGGAAAAGAGTGGTTCAACGAGTGGCTATCATTTGCTGTTGTCTTGGAATGAGTCAACTAATCAACCAGAGTACCAAGCGCTTTTTGCGGTTCCCAACCAATGTGTGGATGGAGAAACAAGGATGACGATGTACGTGACGAGGGAGGGTCGTTGAGATATGGATGGATGAGGGTTCTGAGAATCAGTAGCTGGGCCGACGATATTTTCCAGATCATCGCAAGAACCAAGAGGAGAGTATGAAAGGTTCGAACTCACATAGTTGGATCAAATCTGCATGCAATGCCTGAAAGAAAATGTAACTGAATGCAATAGTGCTGGAGCGTATCCGCAGCTTTCTGAATGCACTGTGCCCCTGCAGTGCTTTATTAAGGTATTGAACTGTTGCCTCCCTCTTCAAGGCTGATGTGCAAAGGTAACGCAACAGGTCACCCCTAGCTGGGATGCTGTCTTGTTCCTTGAACTCGCGCCAAGATGTGGTTTGGGGGAGGGGAGAGTGGGCAATGGGGGCGAGTCCCTGCGGAATAGGTTGCGAAGCCTAAGCTAGGAGATACGGATGGCGGTAGACGGAGATGTTATGAATGGACTGCTAGGGACACGGGAATTATGCTTGCGATCGCTCCTGTCTTGGCCCCGGGGGTTTGAGGGCGGTAAAAGGGCCTCTGCGACGTCCGCTGATCAAGCTCAGAGACCAACTTGTCGAGGATCGACCTTGCTAGTCTCCTGCCTCCCACCAACAGTACCCTTGGCTATTCCCTTCTGCTTATGATTTGGCCCTTTCCTGTGTGAATTGGAGGTGGAATGTCGAGCCAGGCAATCTAAATGAAATCGATGTCAGGGTGTTGAAACGATGCTTTCCGGAACGCTAGTTTGGCCGCCCGAGAGGAATGGTGTAGCAGGCAGGTCGAACCAGAAGGCACCAAGCCTGGTGGAGCAGAGTCTCGATAGTGGGAGAGAGTGTGTGTGTGTGTATGTGTGAGAGAGTCAGAGAGAGTCAGAGTGAGAGGTAGGGTAACAGTATGATAGAGAGAGAGAAGAATTGTTTGTGTGCGAATGTCAGGAATCAAGAGGGAGGAAGGGAGGAAGGGGGGAAGGGAGGAAGGGAGGAAGGGAGGAAGGGAGGAAGGGAGGAAGGGAGGAAGGGAGGAAGGGAGGAAAGGTGGAAAGGTGGAAGGGAGGTGTGGAAGAGGAGGAGGTCGCAGACGGTGTGAATGGATTTGGGGTGAGTGAGAGAAAGCGTGGAGAAGGATGGGAGCTTGACAGGAGCGAGTGTAAAGGATTGACTGCAAGAATGAAAGGTCGATTTCAAGATCCGATTGAAGTTCTGGGCTAGAGAGAGAATGCTCTTCGTCATCCAGAGTTGCCTGCTCACAGTACCAGTTACCAACGCTCTCAAACACCACACGCCGTGCCGTATGCAACGAAATCCAACCCACAGTGCCATCTCGCATCTGTCTGGCTCTCCCCGTCCACGGCAAGTCTGATCTCCCTCTTCTTTTCGCACTCACATATAATGTGACCTTCAATCCTTAGTCCTCTAAATTTTTTCGGTTTAGTGCCATCCACTTGAACCAAGGAAAGAATCGAAAGAATGTGAATGTACTTGCCTCATGAGGGCCACATCCTGATCCGTGCCCTAATTCGCTCTGCCATTGATCGACCAACTGGCTCATCATGGTATCGCCACTCGCCTCTCTTTAATTGTTCGGTGAGAACTTCCCGACTGCCACTCCTTTTTCATCAGTATCTGTCTGCGTGCCGTCGCTTGTCGTGGTCGAACGCGAGCCAAGGTTGAGCGGGAGAGTTGAGAAGCAACCACTTCGAGCTTCTTATCGACCGATAGTTGTTTGCTCCAGTTTGCACCCCGATTCCTCGAAACAACTTTGACGAGGCCGGGGATGGAATTTTCGAGCAGAATTGCAGTCTCCGTGACACCAGCTTGGATCCATCTTTGTTCTTTCGTTTCGCCCGAGAAGACCAAGCTTCGCCGAGCAGGCTGATTCGAGAGAGTCAAAGGCAGACCCAAGGAGGGGCGTGATCTTTATTTATCCCCTCTTCCTTTCAATCCCTTTCTTCCGTTAACCTTTATCAAGGAACAGAAGTCCTCTGCCACAACGTTAAGAATAATATCCGCGCGGCGGTAGTGGAGCCCCTCCAGCTCAGCCACCTCTGCCACAACTCTGAAAACCTCGTCGGGGACCACTGACGTGCACTTGCAAGGATGAGATGAACGGAGAGACGCCGCCACCGTAAGGAGATACATGTAATGAAGGAGACTTGGCAAATCTTCGTCGACCCGGCGATATTCGAGTTTCACTACCTTTTTTTGTCCTTTCTTCAAAAGATCATTTTGTTGAATCAGCCCGTAGAGATGATCGATCATAAGTCGGACCTATGTTTTCCTAAAGCACGCACGCCATGCGTAGACAAGCTCGTTAAAGGCTTGAATCAGCCGCTAGGGCCGTTCGGAATCCCACCTCTCCAGAGCACAGAACCCTTCCGAGGACCCTGCCCCCTCCCCAAAAGCAGTCGCCACAGGAGCAAGAGGTGACTTCACAAGCATGGCCCACTCGATCAAGATTACAGCTTCGCCCGAGTCGACTACTCCTCCATAGGTGACTGCGACGAAGAGGAGGAGAAAAGATCAACGATGCTGAGTGCCAATCGCTCTGTTTTGATTCACGAGGTCCTGAAGTGTAAGTCGAACCGTCGCCAGCTGGATATTTCGACGTCCAACCTTTTCCGACGAGTTACGGACAAAAGTACACACTCATGACCGTACGTGTGTCTCCCACAACCTGTATGTGCATTCACAGTGTGAGAATGTCGTGCCTACGCAAGTGCCTCTCTTACCTTGCGTGATGACCTGGAAAGCTTTGGGCCATGGACGATACGCTGAGGGAGATGGAAGAGTGGTGAAGTAGCCACTCTCCCTCACCCCTTCCCTTAGAGTCCTTTCTCTTTCCTTGGGTTTTCTTTTTCTTTTATTTATCGATTCCGTTCTTCGTCCGTTTTTCGCCCACGAATTTTCACCAATTCCTTTGGACTTCCCTCGAGACATCACTTCGTATGATCCTTTTGTTTTTCATTCATATTCAGATGTTTTTTTTTCTACCTAATTTTTCTCCCCCAAGCGTCGTTGGTTCAACAGACATCGGATGATCAGACTACATGCACCTGAGCGATAGATTCCAAGGGTGGCGAGGGACGTAGGCGGGGGAAATAAAACTTGGGTTGGGCCGCTTTCCATCGGGGAAGGAACCGACTTGGTCCTCAGGAGTGTGGAACGAGGAGAGGCCCTTTAAGGTCGGGAAAAGTCCGGGGTTAGGTTACGGGCAAAGCCGCCGCCTGGAAAGCATGGCTTTTGCGACTTGTGCAGAAACCTAAAATCGATGTGTTCTTATTGTTCAATAGTAGTCTACCTTGGCGATAAGCAAAGCTTCACCCTCACCCACGTTCCGATTCGCCGAAATCGTTGCCAGGGTGGGTGCTCAGGCAGCTTGTTGGGTTGGAATGAAATGGAATCTAAAGGATCGCCAAATCGGGGCGGGGGGGGAACAAAGAGGCAGGCCAGGAGGGCATCGAAATCTCGGCCTTCGGAAGCCAGGGCTTGGAGAAGCTTGGGTAGAAAAGGAAAACACAATGATCAACATTTGTTAATCAACTGGGTCTGACTCTCCGCTCGCAAAATAATCCATGATTTTGAATCTTTCCAAACGCGAAGAAAAGGGCGGACGAAAAGGGACAGCCAACGAGAGGAAGCTTGAACCCGAAGCGACCTCTTCCCCCCACTCTTGCCTTTGCGCTCCAGCGGCTGGCGCTACATTTGTACTGAACAGCATGTGTGCCTGTGGCCTAGGGTGGGATTTCCTCTTGCGCCCCACCTGGCCTCTCATTTTCCACACATGGGCCCGAAAAGATCAAGGCTTGCATTGCGGTCCAGCCTTGCTCCCCTCCTCCGGTCCCCTTTCGCTGCCTATCGTCTAAAGTCGGTTCCCAAACTTTGCGTTGCCAACCCAGTCCCCTGTACCTGGTGCTTCTATGGATCCTTGACTCACGGGAGATAGGAGGGGAGACCCATCGCTCCTGGAACCGTGTACCTTGGGATTGGTCGCTTGCATTCGCAACTCTTCGTTGACCTCCTTTTCCCCCTAGACCCCTTACTCTCGTCGTCAACTCCCCTTGAACTCTCACTTTCCACAAGCATGTGCGATTCTGATGTCATTTTTTCCTGAACACAGAACAAAAAAAAGAAAAAAAAATAGGGAAAAAGAAAGGGAGACCAAAAGAGGGAGAGATGGATTGGAAGTTGGCCCATGCGCGATTGCCCACGAGTCCGATGAGCTGGGAAGCATTATCGCATGAGCCAACAATAAAAGTCTGAGCTGCTAGCCACTTGGTTTGGGTTCAAGGCCAAAGCAATCTCATTTTGTTTCTCAAACAATAGACAATTTATGAGTTAATGTTACTTGCTAACATTAGCGACTTTAACCATTTCGATCACATGTGTGCGCATCCCCAGGCCAAAACCATCCGAACCACGTATGTAGCAACGAAGCTTGAGTCCTGAACACCATGTACCTTTCCCTTTATGATCACTCTCTCCCTAAGACTCGAAAACAGAAACCTGCACACTTACTAGCACTGACTACTCACAATTCAAAATCACGATGACGATCACAGTCAGAGTGGATCTCACTCTGACCTCGACCTTGACTCTCCATGTTTTGACCTGTGGTTCGACCGCTTGGAAACGCATCACCTTTCCCTTAAAGTCACACTCAAGGCTAGGGACTGAGGGTTCTTGACTCTTTTTCATGTCCTTCCCTTTCCCTCCTCTCTTTTTTCTCTCCTGATTTTGCGTACACGAGAAGAGCGAAAAGACCATGCTGAGACCCAACTCACAGGTCACAACCTCACAATTCAATCACGAATCGTATTCGTCTCGGAACAACCTCCAGAGATCACTTGATATCGCTCTCCTCTTTTCTCTCTGTCTCCGTTTCTGTGCATGGCCCTTTCTCTTTCTCTACCTCGCCCTGTTTTTCTTTCAAAGTTTTCGATTTTCAACTCACTGGTATCTATGGCCCAAAGTAAGTCATGGGTCTGCCTGGGCACAAGTGGAAGCGAGTCTGCTACGCAGGGGCAGGAGGGCAAAGGCGAAAGGGGGTTTTTTTTTTTTTATTAAACTTTTTACTCTTTATTTTTTCCACCAACCGGAAGGCGAAAAACGCAGATTGAGTTCGAGTTCGTATCCTAATATATTTGTAGAGCACCTTTTCGAAAGAGAAAGCGGTTGTTAAGCAGGCCATGACTAAAAGTCGAGCTTATTAAAAATCGATACATTCCGAGATGCTATTGGCCACAACCCTCACACTGACGACTCTAACCCTTGGCTTCGACTCGCCATGTAAAATTTTAAGGCAGAGGGATAAGATCCTTGAAATGGGTACAAAGCAAAGCCGCCCACAGAATTCGGGGAGGAAAGGAAACCATGCACGGAAAGTCTTTCTCCTGCGTTATTTTCGTTTTCCCCCTTTTTCCCTCTGTGAACCACGTTCGAGCTCTCACTCTGACTGGTGGGCTCACAGTCGACGGTTTGGCAGCAGTCACCGAGTGATCAGGGTCAGAGTAAGCCTTTGGAGTATTTGTGATTCTAGAGCAGTTAGTCACAACTCACAAGTCACTTGGAACTTGGATGGTGAGGATTGGGGCTGACCATAATTTAGTGAAACGAAAAGATAGTAATAGAAAAAAAGGAAGAGTCTTCCCCCTTGCCTCCTGGCCTCTCTCTCTGCCTTCAGCTGTCCGCCCGCCCATCCGTTTTGGGTGTGCCCGTTCTGCCTGCCTTGCCTCTGCCAATTCCTCCCTCACCCTCTCACTCACCCCCCGTCCCCTCTCTCCCCAACCTCACCTCTTTACCCAAAAGAGACATCACCACCACCCTTCGATTGACCTGGCGCCATTTACCCATCCTCACCTCTCTCCCTCACCTACGCTCCAATTCCGTCTTCTCCTTCCCACCTCCAACCCCCCCCCCCCCTTCCCCTCTCCTCTCTTTCAACCTCAGCTCGGGGCCCTCCAAGATATATCACCATCCAGCTCCGAGACTTGTATTATCGATACCAAAAGACGAAAAAAGCAGAAGAAAAAGGAAAAAAAAAGAGAAGAAGCAGAGGAAAGCTGTACTACGACTGTACTGTTAGCTGGCAAGACGGGGCTCCGGTACTTTGTAAAAACCAACATCAACGAAAGACCACCGACCAACTCCTACTCCACCCCCTCCTCCCTTAAACGACCCTACTCTCTCGGCATTTCGGGTTCTCTCCCTGCCCCGCCTCCATCTTCTCGGCCTTAGAACGGAAGATATCCATTGGCAGAGGAAGCCGATTCGATTTTGTGACGTCTCAAGAGCCTACACGGACACCACCGCTGAAGTGAGTATATCCTCGAGAGCGCCTATGTGAAAGATTATTCCCCTCCCCCTCTGCCCTAATAGAAAAAGGTAATCAGATTCAATGGGTTTCAATCCTGAATAGTGACGCTAAGAGAAACCTCTCTGGCGATGGCCTCACACTAGTCCGAGCCGGAAGGTGGGAAGGGAAGGGGAGAGGTTTGGTTTTGAAGGGATGTGATTAAGACCGCTGCAAAGAACTCAAGCTGCTGGTGCCTCTTTTACTCACCTGACTCGTTAAACATCTTTGCTCATATTTTTCCACTCTCTTTCGTTCCTTTCATTCCGCCTTCCTCTTCTCTCACACCCTTTGCCTGGTCCCTCATCTTGTCTTCCAACTTTTGACAGTAAGCAGGAAGGGTCGAGCATCGCTCTCTTCTATCAATTTGTACTTTTTCAAGTCTTTTTCTTCAACCTTGCATTGTTCGACTTTGTGTATCAACAACAACAACAACAACAACGACAACAACAACAACATCATCATCAACAACAGCAAGACCACATCATTCTCTCTTCAGTGACTGGGTGATCATTTCAAGGGTGGGTCCTTTCTCTCCCCTCTTCCTTAGCCCCCCCTTCCTTGGGGCCGCAACATTTTATGCTCGCTGAGCCGATCAAGGTTGAGAGGTATGGCCACCCCTTCACAAGCGATAGCCGCTAGACCAGTGTCAACCGGTGCCAGTCTGATTCATTCGAATCAGAGCCCGCGAATGACATTGTGTCGTACATAGCTGCAGAGGACACTGCCACGCCTGAATTCCCAAGTCCTATCCTCAATGCTCGAAGGTCGCTCGAGTTGAGTTGGAAGTGCGCTGACCATCGAAAACTTGGCTTGCTTCGGCCCCCTGTATCAATCTGCCTTTTCCTTGCATTCAGATTCTCTTCGTCGTACAACAAGTATCTGTGAACTCGGTCAAGCAAGAAAGCGCACCTTTTCCTAGTCCCATCATCGTCTCCGTCATTATCGTCATTATTCTACATCATCGTACATCATTAGACACCTGTAAGACTGGCGTATGCCCGATACATTGCTGCGATCGCCATCTCTCCGATAGGTTTCGTTTCAACCAACTACGGATCGATACGAACCCTCCTAAATCTGCCAACGTAAAGCAGCCAGCCAGCATTTCAAGCCTTTTGTCGAGTTCTGAAGACTTCAGATCGAACTTCGAGCCAATAGTCTCGAAGTCTTCGTTCTCGCGTTCGTTTGGGAGCTACCATGGATACTGACGGTGGCCCTACCGGCAAACGCTCCCAGAAGTGGGGGCAGCAGCAAAGGTCGAACAGGGATGGCCAGTCTGGAAACGATCAAGTTCCAGGAGGCCACTATCTATCAAGGCCAAGTTCGGCTCGGCCTTCCTTAAGCGGCGCATCCTCGGGTGATTCCGATAGGGATAAGTCACCTGGCCCTGTCCGCGAACCCTCCAGCAACAATTTTGGCGGGCGCAACGAACGCTCGGCCTCTGGATCTGTCTCGCTCTCAGAGTCGAATCCAAGCTTGGTGCACCCTTCTGACGACTCTAGCAGGCTCGACGGTAGCGGCCTGGGCACGGAGTCGTCCTACACGTCTACCGCTTCGGCAAGAGGCGACCTCAGCGCCAGTACCCATGCTATCATCGAGGCTGCAAAAGCTGAGGCGGCTCGAGAGGGCAACACTGATCCGGAAGACATCAATGCTAGGATTGAGAGGAAAAGGATCGAGCATGAACAGCAGAGGGCAATGCAGCGGAAAGTCTTCGAACAGCAGATGATGATGCTTGAGATGCAGCAGCGAGAAGAAGAACGCAATCTCCTGCAGCAGCAAAACCAGCAGCCTGGAAGCAATGGACGCCTCGGACAACCTCACCCCCTTAGCAATGTCGCTGCTTCGGCTCCAACCACGCCACCGAAAGAGACAGCCGCCCAACCCGCCTTAAGGGGCGGCTCCGCTCGGGCACAGGGTGTAAGCTTTAACACCGAGCCCGAAGAGGGCCTAAATGGAAGCAATGTTCCAGGCCTCTCGCTGGCTTCGAGCGGTGGATCAACCTCTGCCAGCAACTTCCGCTCCGTACCTTCTTCGCGCCGCACCAGCAACGTTAGTGGCGAAAATTCGGGCACTGGCCAGAGCCATCCTCATCATCCGCACCAGCAGCTGCAGCAGTCTAGGGTCTCCTCTCAACCTGGACAGCAGCGTCGTATCAATCAGCCGTCTGACCTCACCAGTGCCTTCGACCGCATGGGGCTTGGCACCCGCGACCTGAGCCAGCTGAGATCACAGCTTCAGGATGGCGGAGCTCCTGTGATCAACAATACCTCTGGCACTCTAGACAACCTGGGTCAAGGCCAGCAGAGTACTATACAGCGCGCCCTTGCTCGCTCTGGATCCGAAAATCACACCGTTCCTTCATCCGGTCTTGGAAGCGCTGGACAGCAGGGCGATGGATTCACGCCTGTCTTCAGCGAGCGCTTCTTGTTCGACGATGAACTTGATGCTGAAGATTCTGCATTTGTGAAGAGGTACAATCTCCAAGATGACGACGACAAGTTCCCTATTCTCGTTCGCCGCGACAGCTTCCCGGACGTCCTTTCAGCTTCATCGGCCGCTTTAGACTTGGCTCCTCTTTCACAAGCCCCGAAAAATGCCCGCAGCGGCGGTGCCAAGAGCCCCAAAATGTCTGAGTGGCCGCAATTTGCGGGTAGCAGGAACACGCAGAGTAAGGAGTCTACAACCGAGGCCGACCGTCGTGGTAGATCAGAACGGAATTCCCCAACTTTGCGCCTCGGTAACGGGCCCTCATCCCTCAATGCTGTCTCCGCTGGTCGTCAGACCGGCTTCCCCCTCCCATCACCCTCTCCAAGAATTTCGCAAACCGGACGAGCCTCCCCAGCGACAGCCCAGGGCCCTGGAAGTCTTCACGGCCCAGCCCGACACACGGCTCCGGTCTCGCCAGTCCCAGGAGTGAACGGCCATGTAGATCCAGCCCAACGGATCCCCAGCGGGCGTTTCCATGTCCAATCTCAATTCGGTGCTCGCGATGAGGTCGAGTCCAAACAGGGACAGACTCCCAGCAGTTTACCTCGAGGTCTCTCCCATCCTGACATCGCTCTAAAACCTGGCTCTACCGGTAGCCCAGCCTTCCGTGGCTCCGAGAGCGCCCAGGCCAATCGTGAATCTGGCTTCCCAAGCTTTGCTCTTGGTGCCTTCTCTGCTTCTGGAGTTGACAGTCCAAGTAGATTCGGCACTTACTCTCCGGCCGGGTTTGATACCACCAATCCCTCATCCCGCTCAAGCGGCCGCCCTTCTTCCGGCTTCTTCGAAGCTTTTGGTCCGAACGCCATGACCTCCCAGCACAACACCTTTGGAACCGATGATTTTGACTTGTTGCCCGGAGACAGCAAGCTTGGACCCAGTTCGCTCAAGAATTCTCGCAAGGGTGAGCTCGACGCTGCGACTCGCCTTGAGGACCTCAAGGGTGAGATTTTCGCCCTCTGCAAGGACCAGCACGGGTGTCGCTACCTGCAAAAGAAGCTCGAGGAGGGCCTCCCAAGCCACAGGGATATGATCTTCGCGGAGACGTTCAATCACTTCGCCGAGCTTATGACGGATCCATTCGGCAACTACCTGTGCCAGAAAATGCTCGAGTTTTGCACTGATGAGCAAAGGAACCTGATCGTCGAGTCGGTCGCTCCCGAGCTCGTCACCATCTCGCTCAACATGCACGGAACTCGTGCTGTGCAGAAGACCATCGATTTCCTCTCAACCTCGAGACAGATCCACTCAATCATCGTTGCGCTTTCGATGAATGTCGTAACCTTGATCAAAGACTTGAATGGAAACCATGTGATTCAAAAGTGCCTGAACAGGCTCGACGCTGAGGACAACCAGTTCATATACAACGCTGTCGCCGCCCACTGTGTAGAGGTCGCCACCCACAGACATGGATGCTGCGTTTTGCAGAGGTGCATCGACCATGCATCTGATGCGCAGCGTATCCAACTAGTCGCCGAGATCACCTACAATGCCCTCACCTTGGTCCAGGATCCATTTGGCAACTACGTCGTGCAATACGTCCTCGATCTGAACGACTCTCGCTTCAGCGATGCCGTCATCCGCCAGTTCATTGGCAACGTGTGCCTCCTCTCGGTCCAAAAGTTCAGTTCCAACGTCATCGAGAAGTGCATCCGTGTCTCTGACCCAAGCATCCGAAAGCAGTTGATCGAGGAGCTCCTGAACCGCTCTCGCCTTGAAAAGCTCCTGAGAGACTCCTTTGCCAACTACGTTGTCCAGACTAGCCTGGATTACGCCGAGCCCCTGCAGAGGATGAGGTTGGTTGAGTGCATTCGACCGATCCTTCCGGTCATTCGTAACACACCTTATGGGAAGCGCATCCAGTCCAAGCTCCAGAGGGACAATCTTGACATGGCACCCGCCAACAGCATGTCTTTCACTTTGCTCCAGGCTGCTCATCACCAGCAGCTCCAAGCGATGGCGGCCATGGCGAACAGGCAGACCTCGACCGATTTCATCGGCATGGGCAATCCTTACAACTCGACAGGAATGCATCAGCAGCCTCTATCTGGTCATCCCCAACACGTTGCCAGCCAGCTTCACCAGCTCTACGGCAACCATGCAGGCAACCCGGTGGCGGCAGCAGCCGCGGCTGCTGCTGCTGCTGCAGCCGCTCAGCAACAGCATCATCAAGCACACGGCAGCACGGCGGCGAACCCACTTCACCATCGTCCTCCTCACATGGGCGGAAGCAATGGAAGCAGCGTTGGTGGTCCTCTTCCCGGGGCACACGGCCTTCCGCCAAACTACCTTCCACAAGGCTACGGCGTTAACGTCAACGCTTATGGAGGTGCAGCTGGTGGCCTTCCGCCTCCTTTGGGCATGCATGCTCCTCATACCGGTCCTCACCCCTCCTCGGCTCACGCTCACCCTCACGGGGCCTACCCTGGCAACGTCAACGCTGGTGGTTTCGGTCCCTACTGACTGCATGCCTGGCAAAAGAAGAGCCATCCCTTCACGCTGAAACCCTTCCCCCCTTTCCTTTTAAAAGGAGAAACTTATAAATAGACTCCCCTCTAAACCCTTCCTTTCGATTCCATCCCAAGAAGCAAAGCTCCCCAAGAAAAGCCCTCTTTCCTTTTTCTTCGTTCTTCCTTTTACTCTCCTTCCTTTTGGATCGCTCTCGCGGTCTTCAATTCCATCCTACAACCGAATCCTCTACCTCCTCTTCTCTCCCCTCCTTTCCCCCTCAACACGAAAGCCACACGACAGAGACGAAGATGATGGCTTTCTCTTTTCTTTCAACAAGAAGAAAAGGGAACAGAGTAATCCCAAAAAAAAAAGAAAGGAAAGCCTCCCCCCCCCGCTTTAGGGTCCATCCTCAAATTATCCAACCCTACCCTCCTCACGCACATCGAATCCAATCCCAGAACGAAAGAAAGAAAAAAAAAAACCAAAATCAAAGATCAAACCATCACCCTCAAACCTGAAACCAACCTCCCCCACCCCCTTCTTTTTGTAACAATCTTTGTAAAAACAAATCGAGTCGCGCCCCCTTCCCACACACACACACAAAAGCAAATGAAAAATCCGTTTCCCCCTTCATGTTTTTTGGGTCGTGTTTCGTGGGAGGAATTCGAGATCTCGGAGGGGTTCCCATTTGAGGGCCGAATCGGTAGGTGTTGTACATTACAGTGAGGCATGCTTTGACGATCGGGGAAAAAGGGTTGTGGAAGGAAAGGTGAGGGATCGAAGAGGAAGGACATCTTTCCTTTTCTTCTTCGTCCTTCCAGGGGGGGGG
>KZ819970.1:0-26367 GCA_003144235.1 Violaceomyces palustris | reverse complement strand
CCCCCCCCCCCCCCCAACACGCGCTCACACGCACCTACTGGCCCCTCTGAAACCCTTTTCCTTTCTTCATCACCGATCGCGGCAACCATCAAGAAAACAAACCATGGATGCCCTCCTCCCCCGGCCGTGGATCCTCCCCCTCTGCCCATGAACCGCTTCCCTATCGGACCTAACACCCTCCCTCTACCTCACACCCTCGCAGAGAGAGGTGTGAAACGATTCCAAGACAAGGAACGAGCCTAAGCACCATGCCGAGGAAAAAAATATCCTCCCTCTCCCTCTCCCTCTCCCTCTCCCTCTCCTCTCTTCCCTTCGGTTTCCCACCCATGGCCCTCGGGTTCCTACCTCGATCGTGATGGTGATGGTGGTAGTGATGGTTCCTTTTATTGTTGTTCATGTCATACCACCCCATCCCCCCCTCTCGATCCCATGCTGACCTCTTCGATGCCATGCTTCTTCGGGTCAATTCGGCCCAAGTTTAGGATGAGGATCGAAGATGACCGGCGCTTGACGTAAAGTTTACGCAAAGAGAGTGAAAAAAAAGAAGGTGTCATCCCCAACCCCATCCATGCACCGCCCCCCCTTTGACCCTGCCCCAAAACCCTTTCTCATCATCATGGTCAACTTCACCATCGCCATCGCCCCATCGGTTTGATTTCAACCGCGGTGGCTGCAAGCAAGAGTGGCTCAAAGCCTCCTTCCCCTCTCCAAGTCCGGCGAACCCATTTCCCGATGCGTGACGAAAAGGGGGGGAAGGCGAGGGGGATTCAGTTGCAGGAGGGGAAACGCGCGTGACGAGCAGGTCTTGCCTCGCGCGATGTTGGGATGGGGGAGATGGGATTCGGGGTAGATGGGATGATGGGTGGAGACAGACCTCACTCCCCCCCTTTGTTTACATCCCTCGGCCTTTCGCCCCCTCTTGCCACCCCGGGTTTTTCACCTCTGGCCCGCCAAGGTGACAGAAGCTGCAAGCAAACTCACACTTGCCCGGCCCGGATCGCTCTCTCTTTCACTCTGGGATTTCCCCCCTCTTGCTTCATTTTCTCCTTTTTCTTTCTCTTGGCCAAAACTCAGCCAAGCCGATCCTTTAACCTATCCGCTCCCCTGTGATGTGCTTCCTGCATGGGATTGTGATGATGGTCAAGATTCTAATTCTCCTCTGTGGTTGCTGTTCCGAATCACTCACCTACCGCTCTTCCCCCCCCCCCCCCCCTCGGCCTTTTCTTTGCTTGTAATCCTTTCCCTTCTCTCGTATTGGTTGTCGTTGTCTTCTTCGTCGTCGTCGTTCCCCCTTGTTGTCAGTATCGTTGTATACCCACTAATCACTTTTTTGTCCCTTTCAAGCTTTGGGGGCATTCCAACGATCTCCCCCTCTCCTCGGCTTCCTCCCCTTGAACCGAGAGACTCCCATCACACGATTCAATTCCGCGACCCCACTTGACCAAACCTTCACTTCGGAGCTCCGTCCTCCTCGCTCTAACCCTCCCGCTCCCCCTCTCCCTCTCCCCTCCTCCCTCCCTCCTCCCATCTCGACGTACGCCACCATCCCTTGTCGGATCGATCCTACCTAGCCTTCTCTCCACCAACTCACCACCTCCAAAGCCCAAGGTCAGCCTCGACTCCTCTACTTCGTTTCCAAACCCTTGTTCGCCAGAACGATCCCTCGCAACACGGCCATTCGAGCATCACCCCGCGGTTGGCACGTTCCTCGTTTCTTCAACACCGCCACCCCGCTCCTCCCATCCATCCCAAGCAGCGTCCTAGTGGAGTCGCCGCCGTCATCCGTTCAACACCAACCAGGACATGCCCATCGGTGCACTGGAGGTAGTCATCCTACTGTCGCTCGAGTCGTACAAAGCCTCGCTTCGCAGGATCAACAAGCGAAGGTCCAAGAAACATGGCTACAACAGCCTCCCCACCGACTCTTGCGGCAGACCGGTCAACGAGAAGGGAGAGAGGCTCAGCAGGAACCAGGCCAGGGCGCTATGCCAGCACCAGAGGGAGCTCGAGAGGATCAGGACGGCGGAGAGGGAGTGGAGGATGAGGGGAGACTCGCTACCCAGGTACGAGGACGTCAGGAGGCATTCGCTCGTCGGTCCTCCTCTCCTGCCCCCCTCCCCCTCCTCCTCTTCCCCCTCTCCCGCTCTGCCCACCGCCACCACGGCTTCTTCCAACCAACAGCAACTCCACAGTGGGGCCGGCGTCATCAGGAACGGCAGGCTCACCACCACCACCACCACCACCACCTCCTCCTCCTCTACTCTGAGGCGTCCTGCCACCAGCGCCGGAGTCGTCTCCACCACCCCTGTCTCGAACCCCACCAACCCCTTGACGGTAGTGGCCGCCACTGACTTGTCACCTTGGTCGCATCCGACGCGATCCACCGTCGTGAACGCTGGCTCTGCGTCGTCCTTGCTGGGTCGTTCGCACCTCTCGATGGGCCAGTTGCCCACGGCCATCCACCACCACCAACAAGACGTCAACCTTTTCGACGTCATCGAACACGACGGCGAGGATTGGAGGAGGGTCGTGTGGGAAGGCTCGCCCATCTACAGCGAGGTCGAACCTCACCGAGAAGATGACGCGACGGTGGTGGGCGACGCTGGAGCCCAACCGTTCCCTCGGGTCAGGGCCATCAGCATGGTCTGAATTCCACCCTCGGATCAATCTCTCCGGCTCCTGCTCTCCTCTGTCTCGGGGTGTGCGGGTGAGGTTCCGACTGAGGTCGGTCTACTTTCGGAAATCACCCTGCCCTGATCTTCTTCAAAGCTCAGACAAGAACCCGGTTCTTCCCGCAGGTGGGGGGGACTTGTGAGCGGGCGTCATCCCCCTCCGGCCCACCACCCTGGTGGAATGCTTGGCAAGCCCCGGGGACAAAATCTTACCCACCGGTACCCGCCCTGCTCCTCTCTTCACGCCCACTAATGAAACCAAAGGGAAAAAAAAAAAGCAAAAGAAAGGGAGCTGAAATCTTCGATGCTCCGAAGCCAGCCCGACCATCGCTCATTCTACGACGTTGCATTCTAATCCTACGCAAAACTTGGAAAGCGCATATATCCCCCACTCACATACGAGTCATTCACCCAAAGTCACCACTCGCAAAAACAAAAAATTAAAAAAAGAAAAGAAAAAAAAAAAGGTCTCAATTTTCGCGGGCGTCACATCTTTCTCTCGCTCTCTCACGCTTTCGAACGCCCCGTTCACCTGGGACGCGGAGCATTTCGGTCGGACGTTCCTGTTCTCGGCCACCATCACCGAGTCCAGCGATTGCAAATTTTGTCCCATGGGTCTCTTTCCATCCTTTTTCACCGCAAAACCAGTCCATCAAGTCGATCCAACTGCGAAGTCGGGGGGAAGGGGTTAGACGGTCAGCTTTACATGCGTTGCCCTCTACCTGGGGAAGGTGAGCCTTCCTCGGGCGTGACGACGCCTCTTCTCGTCCCTATCGGCTTCCGATCCTTCCCTCCGCCTACGGTTCCAACACTCTTTCTCGATCCTCTGCATTCACTCGTCTCTTCCTTTCTTTTACACATCCTTTTCGTAACCGGCCGCTTGCATTCTCTCGTCCCCTTCTCCTGTGTTCATAGCTTTCTTTTCTTGGATCGTTTTGTCCATTTGATCTTTCTTCCCCTACAGATCCTGTCCGCGTCGCAAATCATTCTAGAGACCCTCCCCCTGATTTCCCTCCGTCATCTCGTTTCTCCAGAAGCATGTATACTTGTCAAAGGTTCAACCAGAGTCACTTTCATTTCCTTCTTTTTTATCCTCTCCCTCCTTGATCGCTTCGGACGATTTCGACTACCCGAGTGCAGCCGGGTTGTTTTGATGAGAGGGAGGCCAAAGGTTGTCGGAGTAACCGTTGGGGGGTGGGGTTGTGTTGTGAAGGGAGAGAGAGGCTTTCGGAATTGGATCTTGCACCCCTCCCTCCTCCCCTTTGTTTCTCTTCTTCCTCTGTCTTTTTACGCGTTCGTGACCGACTCGGGCCCGTGTTTTGGGGGGATCGGCTCAAGGTAAGACGATCCCCACTTCTCCTCCTTCCGACAAACGACGGTTTCAACACGATCAACCTTGCATCCCACTCTCTTTACTCTTCTTTCCTGCTTCTGCTTCGTACCGTTGCACCGTCAACCACCTTCCCCTTTCCTGATTTCAACTTCTTCATTTCTTTGTCTCTTGATCGTATCTGCCAAGGTTCCACATTCCAACCGACACCTGTCTTTTCTTTTTTTTCCTTCCCGCTTCCAGTTTCTGGGTGGGTGGTGGTTTCCCTCGAGCCTATGTTGGAGGGGCCGAGACCACCACCACCACCTCGTGTTGGAATCCCCCCTCTCCCCCCTTTCTCTCTCTCTCTCCCGACCCACTCTGAATTCGTGGCTCCGCTCTCTCCCTCGCTGGAGAGGCGTGGAAGAGAGGAGAGGGAGAAGAGAGGTAGAGGGGAGAGGGGGAAAGGGAACGTTGGAGGAGATGGGATGGGATGGGGATGAGTAGCTTAATGAACCTGGTTGGGGATGGTGGGGTGGTAAAAAACCCTCTTGGCCCAGCGGTTCAGGGTTCACAGAAGAGGGTTGTTGGATGTCAAGCTTGAGTTTACGTGGTCTGCCTTCCTGCCCACCCGCTCGCCCGTCCGGCCGTTCAGATGGGAAATTGGGTTGGGGATAATCCACCATCTCCGACAAGGACTCTGTCTCATGCTCTTACAACGTTGGAAACCCTCTTCATCCTTTCGCTTTTTACCTTATCCGTCCTCACCCGACAACACCCTCCCTCCCTCTCCCCTTCGGCATGACGTGCATACACTGTATGCGTACAACTCCCCCATTTGCACCCTGTGGCTTCACCCGTTGTGGAGATATGTGGATCAACATGGCCCAAGACATCTCTCTTCCACGCAGAGTTTGACACAGGTGGGAGAGATCCCCCACCCCGCTCTAACCACCCATTCATCCGAGTCTTGGCCCCCTCCCATCTTCCTTCAACAGCGGACCCGTAACGGTGCACTTTGGAAAACAGAACTCCCTACCCTCGAAACTCCCAGATCATCTACGAATGGGATGAAACATGCGCCCGCCGCCCTTCCTAAAAGAACCATGCGTCCCTCCCGCTTCCATCCGGATTTTAAGAGCACCTCGAGATCCTAACGGTACCCTGCTCATCCGAAGATATCGAAGGAAAAGGAGGGAGGGATTGGGGTGCGTGTTTTTGTTTGTGTGGGGGGAGATCCAGAGGAACCTCCCCACCATGAAAGGTCAGTTGGACCTGTCACGAGGTTTGCTAACCGTTCTCACCTCTTCCCTCCCCTCCGTTTCTCTCTCTCTCTCTCTCCCCCCCCTTTCCACCGGTCTCAGACGTTTCCTACAAACCCAACTCCGCTGTCCAAACCCTCCTCGGGATCGAAATGCTTGTGACGTGAATCGCGTTTCTTTCCTTTTCCCTTTTCCTTACCTTTCTTCCAAGACTGAACCCGTGGCGGGCAACTCGTTCATGATCGCGAGCTCGAACCGCCCCGTCTAACCCCGCCCCTGCTCCCCTCACCATCGCCTACCCACCTACCCTTCTCGTCCCTCCTATGGGCCTTTTGCCTTTCGCGCTTCACCGTTGGGGGATCTTGGGTGCCTTCATTCACGAAATGGCATGAACCCTCTCGAGGGTGGGCCTCTCCAACGTCCGTCCGTCCGTCCGACCTTCCTTCCTCTTCAGGAAGAAAGGCCCAGAATCAGTGTAGGTGGAAAGTCTGGGGAGTGGAATCGAATCGTTAGGACAGGTGGATAGATGAAAGCGAAGAAGGGAGGAAATCGGAGGAGGGGGTAGAGTTGACTTGAAGGTTTTTGGAGAGACCATGTTTTCAACTTCTTCCTTCCCTCCTCCCCTCCTCCCCTCACTCACCCTCTCTCTCCCTGTTTTCCACCCATCCACGAAGGCTTATCGGTACCCGAAACAGGAAAGGTTCCATCGTACGTCTGGTACAAATAGGAGAGGTTGGAGGGAGGAGCACGACACGTTTCCCTATCCGTCCGCTCCCTTTCTCATCCCTCTTCACCCATTCCCGTCTTGTTCCAAGGGTTCCCTTCCTTTCTCCTTCCTATTCCTTCCCCCCTTCCCCCACATTCCTTTCGGAAGAGCTCTCTCGTTCTGGTTTCAAAAATCTCACAACGAAAAAACAGTCGTAGTTGAGAACACACTCTCTCTTTTCTTACCACAAAAAAAAACCCGGCAATCTTTCCAAACCCCAACCCTTCCCCCTTTTTCCTCGCAGGCCAATGTCGCTGGCAGCCGACCTTATCGCCTGCCTGGGAGAGTTCGTCGGAACTTTCCTCTTCCTCTTTCTGGGGGAGGGGGGAGCCAAGACGGCCTCGGTGAGCCACTTTGTCTCGACCATCTCTCCTGACGAGAGGCCCACTTCTCTCGGTTCCGAGACGGTCATGTTCGTCTCGCTGAGCTTCGGACTCTCTCTGGCGGTGACCTGCTGGATGTTCTTCAGGATCTCCGGAGGGCTCTTCAACCCTGCCATCACCTTCGCCCTCTACCTAGTGGGAGCGGTCCCCGTCAGGAGGGCTTCGATGCTCGTCGTCGCTCAACTCCTCGGAGGCATCGCCGCCGCCGCCATGGTCGAAGTCTTGACGCCTTTCAAAGGGACTGCTTCAGTGTAAGTTTCGGGCGATTCTCAACTAACCAACCACGTCCCCCTTCCCCCCAGGAATGCTTAGCCCTCGTCTCACCGTCTCTCCATCCCTCTCTCTCTCTCTCTCAATCCCACCCTTCACGCAGGGTCAAGTTGGAAAAAGGAGTGACCGTGGTTCAGGGACTCTTCCTAGAGGCCATCTTGACGGGAGCCCTGGTCTTCTCCGTCCTCATGTTGGCTGCCGAGAAGCACAAGTCGACCCACATGGCTCCGCTCGGTATCGGTCTGACCCTTTTCGTTTGTCACTTGTGAGTTGTCTTTCTTTTCTTTCTTTTTTTTCTTTTTTTTTTTCTTTTTTTTTTTTCTTTTTTTTCCCCTTTCTCTCTATCTATCCCATCCACCTTGCGATGAATCAATGACGAACTGGTTATCCGGTATTCGCTCCATCCTCGACGGGACGAACAGGTTCGGCGTCCTCTGGACTGGATCCTCGCTCAACAACGCCAGGGCTCTCGGACCTTCGGTGGTGGAGAGGACCTTCCCCCACTACCACTGGATCTACCACGCCGGTCCGCTGATCGGAAGCCTGATGGCGGTCGGATTCTACATCGCCCTCAAGTCGTTCGATTACACTCGCGCCGTTCTGGGTCAGGACGCGGACCATTACGAGGGTGAGGCTCCCTCTTCGGTGCCTGTCAGGCTCATCGGTAGGGCTCGTTCCCTCTCGGCGGCCAGGAGGGGAGGCTTGGAGATCGGAGGGACATCTTCGGGAGGCAAGCCGATCGTCGTCCTCTCCCCCGCCAACAAGGTCGGCACCTCGGAGAAGGTGACCAGCTTCAGGATCCGAGGTTTCGGCGGTCTTGGCTCGAGAAGGAGCGAGGCGGACCCTTTCGATGCCAGGAGGGCCTCCTCGGTCAACCTTGCCAACGTCGACGTCGAGAAGGCCGTAGACGACCAGTATCACCAGCAGGAGGTGATCCTCGTGGGAGGGGTGGTCCAGACGTTGGACCAGCTGGTGGCGAACCAAGATCTGAGCAGGATCAGAAGCAACAGGAGCGTCCACTCTGAACACACCGCCTACGCCGACGGTGTAGGGATGGAGCGACGGGAGGAGGGTGGAAAGGTCGACACGGGATCCGACAAGGGCGGTGAAGGGCTCGAGGAGGAGGAGCAGCATCATCAGCAGACCTACGTCGTTGGCGTCGCCCTCGGATCTCCCCAGTCCGCTACTCAGCAGCAGGGAGGCGGAGGTGGTTCGACCATGAGGTCCGAGGGCCAGGACGTCGGAGGCATCCTAGCGCCCGGAACCACGAACGGAGGGTGAGTTTCCTCGATCGGCGTTCTCCTCATCTTCTACGTTTCCAAGGACCGGGCCAAACTGAAACTTGGTTGGTTGCTGATCCTTGCTTTTGCCTGCTCTCCCTTCCTCACCCCCTTCCCCTTCACCCAGCCTGATGGCCGCCAGCAAGATCCTTCGAGATGCCGTCTCGAGTTGACGAACCCCCCAAGGTCGTTTTCTCTTTCTTTGTCGCTTGACTTCCACCCAGTTCCACGTTCGCCTCTCTCCTGCCCTTCGCTCCCTCCTACCTCTCCCTCTCGCAAACAGTCCTGGCAAGATTGTACCTGCCAGAAGCCAGGAATGAGTTTGGAGGTTTTTTCCTTTCTTTCTTTCTTTTTTTTCCCCTCTTCCCTTCTTTCACCTTGGTATACCCAGCACTGACACAAACACAGATACCACTCCGCCCTCCCTCTGCCCGAACTTGATCGAAGTACTCTCCCCCCCCCCCCTCTTTTTGCCGTTGACCGAATACCCAACCTGTGGATCGATTGAAAGGGGGGCGGAGGAGTGAGAGGTGTATGAGTGTATGCGTGTATGCGTGAATGCGTGAATGCGGGTGCATGTTTCTTATTGCGCGCAGAAAAGGGGGTTCCGGCCGGAATAATAGCCGGGTTGGTCGGAGATTACGTGGACCGATTTCGACTTTTGAATTGTGCGTTCCTAATACGTACCACTATTGCTACTCTGAGAGGTCACACTTGGAGTTTGGGTTGGATCGGGAATCGCTGCATCCCAGTTCACGATCCCACATCGTTCGGTGAGTCACCGATTTCGAGTGTGTGGGGGGCGAACCGGCTTGATCTGATCGTCACAGCTGTGGGCTGGTGATTGTGGGATGGTGGGAGTGATCATGGGGATGGTGGTTTGTAGTAGAGAGGAAGAGGAGCTGGTTGAGTACTTGGGAGTCGATTGGGTGGACTGTTTTCGAAATGCGGACGGTATGGTTGGATTCGGTCAACCCTCCCCTACCGCCTTCTCTCGTACGTGGCGGTGGACTGTGGCTCCGCTCTTCTTCTTGCCTCTTTCCCGACTCCGGCTTTGGTTGGTCGCCACCCCAAGCTCGCTCCTGCATCCATCCATCCCATCCTTCCCTTTCCCCCCATACTGTATGCGCAACCCTCCGCCAAGTTCACTCTGCACCACACCACTACAACCAACACCACAGAAAAGCTCTTCTTCCCTCCCACACACGCCCACCAACCATGTCGTTCCAAGCGCTCGTGTCAGGCGCAGAGTGCTCGACATCCAACAATGGCCTCTCGCAACTCCTCAAGCACTCCCAGGCCGACAGGTCGCTACAGCAGGGTGACAAGACTTTCACCCAATCCCCTTCCTACAATGGACCCTCTGGCATGAGGCAATCCAACCTCTCCCAGCCTCCTTCCCAGGACGCTGAAGCCTTCTTCAACCATCAACACCATCACCACCACCAACACCACCAGCAGCCACTCGCGCCGCCCCCCGGTTTCGACATGCACGCCATGAGGAACGAGCTCCAGGCCATCAACTCGCGACCCGCTCAACGCCCCGACAAGCCTTCCTCCTCCTGGGCCAACGAGATGGCCTCCTCTTCCTCCGTCAACCCTCTTCTCGGGAGACCTGCACCTCCACCAGGTGGTGCGGCCGAGATGCAAGCTGCCTTCGCTAGGAGTGCCGCAGCCGGCCCTCACGCGAGTGCCTTCAGGGACCAGTTCAACGCCTCCTTCGCTGGTCCAGCAGGTCCGATCGAGCAGAGCTCTGCATCCGCCTCCTCGGCCATCTCCCAATTCCCCGCATCCATGCCCTACTCTGGTGGCATGGGCACGATGGGCATGGGCATGGGTATGGGAATGGGAATGGGCGGTGGCATGTATGCGGGTTACGGCGGTGCCAGCTTTTCTCAGATCAACCAACCCCATCAACAGCAACCACAGTCGGCCACCAACCGGGCGAGATTCGTGGAGCTCGACGACGCCACCTGGGAGGAGCAATTCAAAAAGCTCGACGATGCCCACCAGGCAGAGTCTCGTGCCGCCGAGGCCAGATCCGAGGAGGGCAAGGGGAAGGGCAAGCAGAAGGAGACCGAAACCGACCAGCTCCCCTCGGAGAGTGAGCAGAACGCCGCCATCCAGAGGGAGCTCGACTCGATCGAGCGCGAGCTCATCAACGATGGCAACGAGGCCCACTCGCGGTTCGAGGAGTTGTGGAAGAGCATGAACTCGAGCAACGGCATCCCCGCCTCGGCAGCGGACGCCGACCTGGCCAAGTGGGAAGAGGAGCTGATGAGGAGCAGGGAAGACGGCGAGCTGCTGGGCTACTCTCACCCATCCGGCGGCCTAGGCTCCGGCAGGGTCGGACTCGACGAGTTGGGCGCGCTGGACGGAACCGAGGACGCCCTGCTGGATGGGTTTGGCTCGGTAGGCCCCGACGGCTACCCAAGGCTCGGCACCTACCGCTACAGCCGCCAGAATCCGTTCGAGAGCCACGCCGACCCGCTCAGCGAGGGCCTCCGACTCCTCTCCAACGGCGGCAGCCTGAGCGACGCCGCGCTCCTCTTCGAGGCGGCCACCAAGAGGGAGGTCACGGGAGGCTCTGGAGGTGAGGTGGACAAGGGCGAGGTGGACAGGAGCAGGAGGGAGAGGAGCGAGGCTTGGAGGAGGCTGGGAGAGTGTCAGGCCATGAACGAGCGTGAAGCCCAGGCCATCAGGGCGTTGGAGGAGGCCATCCGGATCGACGAGAACAACTTGGAGGCGTACATGGTGAGCATAGGCCCTCTCCGTGCGGGGCAAAGTCCTGACCTAGGGTTAGGCCTCGTGCGGTCGGCATTCGCTGGTGTTTTCTTCAATCACTCACATTCTCTTTCATACCCTTTTTCGTTCTTCTTCTTTAACTTTATTTCTGCCCCACGCCGTCCAGTCCTTGGCCATCTCGTACACGAACGAGGGTTACGACACGGCGGCGCACGCCACTCTGGAGCGCTACATCCAACGCGCCTACCCTCACATCAAGCCGAGCGCGTTGCCCTCAGCGCTCCAGGGAACCTCTGACCCGATCGAAGGGACGGCCAACTCGAACCCGTGGGCCTCGCTCAACAGGGTCACCGACCTCTTCCTCTCGGCGGCCAGGGAGGGCAACGCCAAGGGGATCGTCGACCCCGAGGTCCAGGTCGGCCTCGGCGTCCTCTTCTACTCGAACTCGTCCTACGACCAGGCCAAGGACTGCTTCGAGACCGCCCTCCAGGCCAGGCCCAACGACTTCCTCCTCTGGAACAGGCTCGGCGCCACCCTGGCCAACGGCGGAAAGCCGGAGGAGGCCATCGAGTCCTACCACAAGGCGCTCGAGCTGAGGCCCACGTTCACCAGGGCCATCTACAACCTCAGTGTCTCCTGTGAGTATGACTCGCACCTTCACGAGCATGCTAGAACCAAAAGTGGCGAGGATCCGGACTGACCGATGCCCCTTGTCTTGCCCGAATCCCTTCCGCTGTCTCCTTGCCCGTCGACAGGCCTCAACCTAGGTGCCCATCACGAGGCGGCAGAGCACCTCCTTGCCGCTCTGGCCCTCCAGCAGACCCACACGCTACCGGACGTTCCCCCAGGCGAGGAGCCTAGCCCCACACCCTTGGCCGAAGCCAACGAGAGTCACAACCTCTGGAGCACGCTGAGAAGGATCTGTGAGTCGTCAAACCTCCCCTCCCCCCCCAAACTTTGTCACCGACCCAATTCACTTGCTGATCGAACTATCCGAAAACCCATTGAACCCCCACTTCCCGCCGGGCTATCAGTCCTCTGCATGGACAGGATGGACCTCGCGCAGCACGCCCACGTCGGTTCCAACCTCGAGCAGTTCCGAGCCGAGGGTTTCGAGTTCTGATCTTTGCACCGGCGAGCGCGTTCCCTGGCATGCATGTGACCGTGTCCGATGTACTGCGCGCAATGCATTCACGAAGTTCACACGTACTGTCGGAGTCCCTTGAGGATCTGCCCTCCCCGTTTCCCTTCTCCTTCTCTTTCTGTTTTCGTCTCCAGTGGTCGCCAGCTCACTGTTGCCGCACTCGTCCGAACCTTTTCGGAGCGTCTGGGTGAGGGGAAGGGGACGCTTTTCTTTTCATTTACTTTTCCTTGTGGCGAGTGGTAGAAATACAGAGGAGGGTGGGGGCGAGAAAGAGAAACGCCGGCTACCGAGACTCTTGAAGAGGAGGTTCGGGTCTCGGTTGGGGTTTCTTGGTGGAAGAGTTTGAGGAGGAGGAGTAGGATTCGATCACGGTCCTCATCCTCTGGTGTTCTAGTTTCCTCGATCTTCTGCATGTTTCCCTTTTTTTTGGGGTGGGGGAGGGGGAAGGATTGTGGAATGGGTCAGCTCTTTCCTTTCCATCATCCCGTCTCTCTCTCGGCGACTCACCAGCTGGCCAAGGAGATGAAGATGAAGGAACCGACTCCCCAGTTCAGACCTCTTCTCAAACCTGTTTTGGGGGTATGTGCGGCGAGGGAGGGAGAAAAGGAGAAATCAAGCTTGCGAGTGAGTTTTTCCAAAAGAAAGAAAGTGAAATAAAACACCCTGAACCAACCTCTTCCAGCAGCGAGACTGATGCCCGAGACTCCGGCTGCGGTGGCCATTCCCATCAGGAGACTCGTCCTGGCGCAAGGGATGGTTCCTATCCTCTTGAGATCCTGGATGGGTTGGATGGAGGAGATCGCCTCTCGAACCTGGTTGGTGGTTGGTTCGACGGAGGAGGACATGGTGGTGGTGATGGTGGTGGTGGGAAGGGAACCGTCCTCTCTTCTTCCTCTTCTCTTCAAACCCCTTCTTCCTTCTTTCCGTCTTTCTTCCCGTCTTTCCCTTTTCCCCCCTTCTTTTGATCCTACAAGGAAGCGTGTAGTTACCTCACGACCAAACCCGGGGTTTGGTTACCTGTTCGTTCAAGGTGGGTGGGTTTCTACCTTGATCCTTCTTTTCCTCCTCCGAGAATCCTCGAGTTGTTGGAAAAGGGAAAGGGGGGTTTGAAAAGATGTTGGAGGACGTGTGGCGTGAGAGGTCGGTGAGGTTTTTCCCTTGGATTCCTTTTGACAGGGAAGGTGAGGGTGCGAAGTTTGGGAAAGGGATCCCGAGTTTTGGAGTTTGAAGATGGGAAGGGTAGAGGATGGTGGGGGGGGGGGGGAAGGCTTTCCCACCTTACGACGTCAAGTGGAACTCGCTTCTCTGGTGATGTAATCAACCTTCTTGATGACGGGGGGGGATAAAGGAACAAGCCGATGGAAGGGGGGATCTCCTCACCCCATCCCGATCGATTCCCGATTAAAAGGGAGAAAGAGAGAGAGCGCTCTACGCGTTTGTCGTCAAGCCATGCGTGACCTTGACGCGCCCTCCTTTCCTCTTTAAACCTACAACACTCTCCAACATCGCGTGCGGTACCCTTCGATCGGCGTCTTCTCTCACACGCAAATCACAAAACTAGGAGTTCGACGGTGTGCTGGGACGCGATCAAACAAACACTCGGTGGCGACTTCTTTCCCCCGCTCTCAAACTTTCCTTCCTTCTCACAACTTGCCTTCCTCTCCTCCTCCCTTTCTCCTCCCTAGTCTCCCTCGGCCGTCACCACCTTCCAGAAAAAGGAGAACATCACGCAACGTCGACTCTGGAGCCATTCCCCCACCTCTGCAGGCGTAGTGGTAGCATACACGGACGACCCATCCTCGAAACCCTGACCGAGTCAAGGTCGTGAAGAGCGGCAAGCACACTTTTCATTCTCCACCAGCTTGGAAGCTCTGAGAAGAAACGATGGCCTTCAGCGAACACCCAGACCTACCGTCCGAGTCGGTGACGACGGACATCACCGAAGCCACCACCATCACCCCTCCTCCCATCGAACTCATCGACCAAGCCAAGCGACACTTTGCCTTGAAGGAGTACGAATCCTCTGCGGAAAAGCTGGCGGAAGCTTTGGAGAAGCTGGGTCAATCTCACCCGGAGGACGCCCCCCTCCTGGCTCCCATCCTTCACCTCTACGGAAGGAGCCTACTGGAGCACGCCATCGTCACCTCGGGAGCCTTGGGAGGGGGAGGGAACAAGCAGGCCCCCTTGCCTTCCAAACTGGCCAAGCAGGAGCAAAGAGCCGCCAACCAGATCGCTCAGAAACTCGGCCTGAGTCAAGCCGACGAGGGTGAGTGCTTCTTTCTTTCACTCCCATTCCTTCTTTCTCCTTTTGGCTGTGTTCATGGCCCGCTGGATGAAGAGGAGAGACGCGGACCGAGTCTGACTTTTTGTCTCCTGCCGTCCCTAATCCCCCCCCCCCCCTCCTCCCATTGGTGGTCTCAGGTTCATCCTCATCCAAACCGGCCGATCCCAGGTTCAGTTTCAGCGGCGATGCGGAAGACTCGGATTCGGAGGGCGAGCAGGAGCAACAAGCCGGAGGTGGAGAGGAGGACGAGGATGGTGACGAGGACGATCTCGGGGTGGCCTTCAGCGTCCTCGATCTGGCAAGGGTCATCTACGAGAGAGCCCTTGGCCTCAAGCTAGTCGACGGGTCCGACTCCGAGTCCACTTCGCCAAAGGAGATCGAGACGCTGGACGGTACCAAGTGGGGCGAGCTGAAACTCAAGACCGAGCTGGCAGAGGTCATGAACGATCTCGGCGACGTCGGTCTCGAGAGTGGTGAGTTAGCCCTTTATCCCCTGCCTGTCGACCATGAAAGCCGGGCTCGTCAAACCAACGTCTTTCTTTCCTTCCCCCTTCAGAAAACTTTCAGCAAGCTTCGGCCGACTACTCCGCTTCCCTCTCCCTCCTCTCCCCTCTGCTCCACCCGCATTCCAGGAGGCTGGCCGATGCCCACCTGCGTCTCGGACTTGCACTCGAATTCCATCCTGAGGTCTCGGAGAGAGAAGGTGCGATCCGCCACGTCAAGGCCGCATCCGAGACCCTAGGACTCAGGCTGTCAGCGTTGGAAGCTCGTAAGAGGGTGATCGAATCGAATGGAGAGCTGGCCGATTCGGCCTTGGCCAGTGCGGTCGAGTTGAGGGAGCAGAAAGCGACCTCAGCCGAGGGGGAGTCGAAGGAAGGAGGAAAAGGCAAAGGCAAAGCCGTCGAAATCGAGCAGAGGATCGAGAAGGACGACGTGCTCGAGATGCCGATCGAGAAGGTGGAGAAGGAGATCAAGGACGTCAAGGAGATGAAGGAGGAGCTGGACAACAAGGTGAGAGAGAGAGAAAGAGGGAGAGAGCAAGCGGCGGATCTCTAGACCCCCCCTCGATCCGCTCAAGTTCGCACTCTGACGACTCATGCCTCACCTCTGCTACGACACACACGCCCCAGCTGGAAGAATACGAGTCCCCCGAAGGTGCTGCCAAGTTGAACGCCGAAGGAGCATCGGAAACGATCGGTTCGAGCAAAGCGGCGCTGGAGAAGGCGATAGCCGAAGCCTTCTCGGGAGCGGCCTCTTCCGAGTCCATCTTCCCAGGATCCGGTTCGGCCTCCTCCGCGAGCGGGCCGGTGAACGACCTCAGCGGAATGGTCAAGAGGAAGAAGGCTCCCGCCGTCGCTGCTGCCTGTGACGAGACGGAGGCAGGGGTCGCCAACGGAAAGAGGAAGGCGGAGGAGGGGGAGAAGGAGAGCGAAGGCAAGAAGGCCAAAGTGGGAGGGGATGAAGCCTGAGGGCTACTACCCAAGCCAGATCCTGAATTGTACATCTACCTTCCCCCTCCAGTTTTCAACCCTTCCGCCACACAATCAGAACGTATGTTCCCATCGGATTGAAACGGGAAACGACGATCCCACGAACACCGAATCGTGTTCTGGGTATGCTTGCTGATGCGATGGAGCGGGGGTGGGATGTATGCTGCCAAACGTTGTCATCGATCGAGTTGAGCCCCGACCGCGCAGGGAGCCAAGTCGGATCTGGTTGTTCGCCTTTTTCACCTCCTCCCTCCCCTTGTCTTCATCCTCCATCTCGACCACCTCTACCTCCCGAACCTTTCCACCACCACCATCATCAACTTATCCCTTTCATCTCCTTTTTCTCCCTGGCATTTTTATTCCTCCCGGAGTCAACCATCCCCGGTTCCAATAGAGTCACCACCAGCTCACTAGTTCCCAACTTCCTCGAAATCACCACCATAGCCCCCCCCCCCCCGAGAGACCTGTCAACCCACCAACGCCTAACATTCATTCCTTCTCGACACATTCGTTCAGACTCACCCCCTTTTCGACCCGGTGAACATTTCCCAAGAGTTTTTAATTTTTTCATTTTTTATTCATTTATTTATTTCTTTTCTCTTCCTCTCCTCGCAATCAAGCCTGAGTAAATGCTGATCCGAGCCTCGGTCAATATCTCTTACGGTGTTCATGTGTGAGTGTGCCATGTAACGCCCTCACTAGCATATATGAACTGGGCTTTCGTGCTAGGTCAGCTAGGTCAGAGACGGTGGCAGCGACTCATTTCTTTCTTCTGCTTTCACTCAACCTTTCATTTTTCTCGCCCTTCCTTCCCTCCCCATCTCTTCTCTGCTCGGTTCGAGTGACAGAAATGCCAAAGAGCTTTACTTTGCCTGCCTGGCCGAGCAGCATGTCAGGTGAGGACACACTTTGAGATGGAGAGCCAGAGATCCCGTTCCCCTTACCCCGCCGTTCTTGAATCTTGCTCTTCTTCTCTCACCATCCCAGATCAGAGATGGCGGTGATCGACAGCTGGATCCGCTTCAAGGAGGCATCTTTGAATGCAGCCTGGTTCGGGTCGGAGAGGCTACCGACCATCCTATCCCTTCCCACTGAAATACTGGTCCTCATCCGACAGGCTCTGTTCGAAGAAGCATTGTGGGATACGAATCCAATCCGAGAGACTTTCGAAACCTACGCCGTCCTGCTTAGCCAGCAGCTAGGTACCGGTGTGAAGCGTTCTCCTTACCATGCTTGGGACTGTCCAAGTCTCAAAGGAAATCAAAATAATCGACCAGTTCGCAACGACTGTGCTATGGATGAGAGAAAGGGACCCAATGCTCTCCCCTTCCCTGTCCCCAGGGCTGACGACCAACGTCTTCGACAGGAGTTCGACTCGATGATCACTGATCACGAGTACCTCCAGGATCTGGAGGTATTCGGTTCGAAGATTGAGGAGACCAAAAAGGTGATTCAGCTCTGCTTTCACGACATCCTCACCGCCTGTCTCCAAAGTTTCGAGAATCCTGACCGGCTCAGCTCATCATTTTTCTTTCAATTCTCCCCAAGCTTAGGTTGTGAAAAGGACCCTGGATCATTACGGTCTTTCTCTCGCGTTTGCATCCGAGGAGCCACCTTGGGACTGGATGATTGGTACGTTGGCAGAATCTCTGCACCCGGAGGGGGATCTTCCCTAGCTTGATCATCGAGTGGAAGCCCGTTGATCTTCTCCTTGCATGCACCCTCCTTTCGATCAGGTTTCCCTTGGAAGTTTTCCGACGATCTCGTCAACCAAAGAGTCGTCAAGACCGTTCACAGGGACCGTCACCATCCGTCGTTCGGTGATCTCGGGACGGCTTCGATCACGACGGATCCCAACGAGTTGGACCAGCGCTGCTTGCTCATCGACACGGAAGACGGATTCCGAGGCGATCAGATCGAAGAATGGGCCCTGAGACTCCGCTGTTTCGCCAAGAGATTGTCGCTCTGCCCCAAGATGCCGATGAAGCTGTTCGAGCAAGGCAGGGCCAACGAAAGGGAGAGGTTTAAACCGAGGTGGTGCCTCACCCTCATGCTGGACAACGGGATCAAGGATTGTGAGTGTGTCGCCCTTTCCAGTGACCCGTCTCCCGATCCTGTCAGAGTACGAGGTGTAGAGATCAAGAACGCACAAGCTCACTCTTTCCAACGCGCTTCAGCGCTTCCACCATCCGCTGCCACTCGAAGGTACTCGACTTGAGGAAGCCGTGGAATACCTAGAGGCTAGGCTTCAGTGATCGGTCAGGGTGCAGGGGTCGAGGGAAGTCAGGCGAAGAAATTCCCCAGTCGTCTAGCGAAACCAGCCATAAGAAAGACCACGCTAGAGATTCCTCATCAGCACCAGATCGCTCCTCTCCCAGTGTTCTACAGAAAAGTTGAGGGACGATTGCGCGCTTGCAATTTTTAACTCTTCATTCTTTTGGTCGGTGAGAGAGGAGGAGGAATGGACGGTGCCTTTCAAAGTTGGAGGTCTTTTCAAAGAGGAACTCTGAAGGCGATCAGGATGGAAGTGCATGGATCTGGAAATCAATCGGTACCACAAAGAAAAGAAAAGAAGGAGGAAAACCAAAAAGCCACCAAAAAAAAAAAAAAAAAAAAACCAACCTTGACGCTGCTAAGGGAACCTGTCCTTCAGAAGTATCGGCACCAGCCGAGCTTCTCAAAGCCGGCTGCTGGCGGTGGAGGATGATTTGTTTCCTCTCCTGACCGAACCTGCAGTGATGGTGGTGGACGACTTCCAGAGTGTTCGTAGCGACCCCCTCGGGGTGGACGTCACGCCGAGGCCCGATTGGCCGGGTTCCAGCTTTTCGTTGCGAGGTGGGCTGGAATCGAGCTCATGATCGCCTCTGCCGGATAGGACGGAGTTGGAACTGGTTCTGGAAGACCTGACCCTTTCCAAGTATTCGCTGGGTCTCTTGAACCATGACTTGGTTTGAGATGCCGCTCTGGCGGAGAGTCTGGACCCTGCGAGTGTGCGTACGGGGCTTTCGACACAGTTCATGGATGAGCGATCTGAAGATTGCGGAGCCGCATCGATCAGGTTGGATCTGTCCTCCTTGGTATCCTCTACCTGAAGCGGTGCGGGGGTTGGGACTCCTTCGTCGCCATTCTGTCTCAGTGTCTCTCTGAGACCGAGATCCCCTTTGCCACACACGTCACCGACGACTACCTCCTCCTCTTCTTTCCCATCTTTGCAACCACGGTAGCACTCCCTCTCCACACTCGAGACGGAACAAACTGTATTTGATCCTTGAAAACTTCCACCTTTGCTGTCGGCAAAGTTTGGTTGGACGCTCATTGACGGTAGTATCGAGCAAGACTGACCTTCGGGGAGGCCCCCGGGCTTCCTTCCCCTGATGGCAAAACCATCGAAGGAGAGTGCGGCGTTCTTTTTAAAGCTCCTCACGTGTTCCCGGAAGGAATGAGCCTTTGGTCTTGAAGTTTGAAGTTGGCTCGGATCATCCGAAGTCGAGGAGAGTGACAACGCCCTGTTGCTCGGAGCGTTGAGCTCATTTTGAGAGGTGGAAGGCCTCGGAGCCGGAGTCCCTTCTTCTGAAAAGGCTCTGCTCGAGGTCTCTTCGCCTGTTCCGGACCCATCCTGGTGGGCTACATTGGTAATGCGAACGAAATTCCAAGATCCAGCTTCGAACGAAAGGCTTCCCCTGGCGCTGGCCATATCGCGCGAACCCTCGTTTGGTACCCTACCAAATAGACTCAGCTCTCCAGAGGACGTCGAAGGCCTATTGAGCGGTTTCTTTCTCGATTTCATCCTTGGGGAAGACAGAGCAATGTCGGGCGTACGACAATCGCCCCACGCATCCATGCTGCGGGTCATTTCGTGTTCCCAGGCCATCCTCTGCCTGCCAGCATTCTTGCGATGACGGATGATGTTGAAGATGTCCTCGGATGGTCGAGGCTTGTTTTCAGGGGACGGGGCGATTCCAGGTCCCAAGGATCTTGTGTTTCGCTCCCGATCGGATGAGGCAAGGGCAGAAGAGGTGTCGGACCTGTCCATTCTTCTCTCATACGATCCACGGATCCCTCTCTTGGATGCCGATAGGAGATGTCGAAGGGGTGCATCAAAGGTGAGAGCAAGCGATCTGTTGCGAATCGGACAATCCTTCGATTCCGTTCCAGTTTCGCGATCTTGCAAACATCTTCTGATTCCGTTGGGGCTTTCTTCCGTACTACCATGGCAACTTCGGATGGTGGCCTCCGGTGCCACGACCGGTGGAGCTAAAGAATACTTCTTCAAATTCGGTGTCTCTCGTTCCGGATCCCCCTTGGAACGATCCGAACTTTGGAAGGCATCGTCTACAAGCGTAGAATTGCTGTCAGACTTTCCGCTCCCATCGCCTTCGGTACCAGGAATGTTCTTGGCAGAATCGGGAGCGACAAGGTTGATACTAGAGGAGCTCGCGTTGTTATCAAGGCGCTTTCTGTTCCGCCCCTTTTTTGACCCGCTCAGGCCGGGTTCTCGTGTCGGTCCCGGATGTTTTACTTGCTTCGAGTATGGGAGCGGGCTTTGAAAACGATGCTCGCCTGGGCTACCAGAGTCATCCGAGGTCGTTTTCAATCTCAAGCTTGGCGCCCTCGCGGCGTTGAAAAACTGTGACTGGGCGGATTCATGATGCGATCCGACGGGAGTCATAATCACAATAGGGCTGCTTCTGCTTGCATGCCTAGGGGACTCTCCGACCGGGCTGTCGGGTAAGCCAGCGCATCTGGGAATGTTCAGCACTTGGGCAAAGCCGAAATCACGGCCACTATTCGGAGGTGAGAGTGCTAGGCCAAAATCCCTCTTGCGTGAAGTTTCGAGCAACTGCTCATCTCGATCTGATTTCGGAAAGTCGAGGGCCAAGGGCGAGGTAGATGGGCTGGGTATTGGAGTCTTCAACTTCTTGATGCTGATCAAGTCGTCCTGACGAAGCAGCTTGGCGCTCTCGATCCTGACCTGCTCTCTGCGTGCCATATGAATGGGTGAATACACCTCTTGATTTTCGGTCGAGCTGCTTTTGTCGGACACCAGCTCCAAAGCTGCATCTGCTGTTCTCGGTCTCCTCGACCGACGATACGATTCAGAGGATGAGTTGGTGCTGGAGGCTGTCTGGAGACATTGGTTCGGGATCGTCGCTTCGACGTCAATGGTCTCTACCTCTCTCAAGGCATCCCGAAGGGCAGCTATGCAATCGTCAAAGGTCTTCAGGGCTGTCAAGCCGTGGCTAGAATGTGAGTGCTCCCTCCTCCTAACCCATTCCGTTTTCGAAGCCGGCATCGGATGGCTGAAGTCCAGCGATTCGTCAGATTCGATGCAAAGGTCTGCTAAATGTTCCTCTAGTGGTGAGCTTGCAATCATGCAGGATAGGGAACCGTGTTCCATCGAAAGAGAGGGCCGCTTCGTCGGGAAAATGTGTTTCCTTGTAGAGGAGGAAGAGACAGACTTTGAAGACGAATCCGAGGAAAGGTATCGGAAGCGTTGGTCCCTGTGTGTGATTTTCTGCGATTCTGAAGAGGGAAAGATTGCCTCGAGGCAGTCGAAGGAAGCAGACCGATGAATGCTCAAAGGACCGTGATTGAAGGGGGATGGGGACTTTGCCTCGGAGCTTGCACTGCATGACGCAAGTCGTTCGTAAGGCTTCCGAGCTCCTGGTCGCAGGGCTCTGTAAGTGGGAGTGCTTGGTGTTGAGAAAGGTCCGGCTTGAAGGTCGGGGTGAGGTCCTTGTGGCCATTCAGGTAGTAAGAGGCTGGAAGGTTGTTTCTGGTGGAGTCGTTTGCCACCACTCTGGAAGATGAGTGGAAGCTGCATGTCGATTTCCTTCAGCTTTTTGGTGTGGAAAAAGTCCATGTATGCCACAGAAATCGGATTCTGGGCCGAGGTGGCGGTGGTGGACAGAGGAAGCCAACGCTCTTGCTTGTCTCTCCTCCTGGCATATGAGAAAGACTCTAGGTGTCGGGAGAGACACCGATGACTTCAGGATGCCCTGACTTGAAAGGAATTCTTGGAGCCGATCCGAAGCATACCTTTGCTCCTCGTGTTGAGGTATGTGTCACCAACCCTCCGAGGCGAGGATGAGGCCCAAAAAATAGAGGAAGAAAGCTTGAAGGATCGTTGGGGGAAGGGAAATGTTTCAGCAAGCAGGAGAGCAGCAGCAGGCGGTGGGTTCGTTCTCGTTTATAGGACGTCTTTGTTTTCTTCTTTTCCTCCTCGGGCCGCCACAATTTTCTTTTCTTTTCACTTTCACCTTATGAGTTGATGAGGTGGAAGCGAAAGTTTGGCGCTGCGCAGAAGAGGGTGATGAATCTCCGTACGCTTCCCTCTCCTCCTCCCTCTTCCATCCTGGCCCTGCTTTACCGGTCCCTAGGTGATGAAGTGGGAAGAGGACGCCTGGTTGACAACCGCGCAGCTCAGGGCGACTGTGGCTGGTGGACGAGAGTGGGTTGTGTGGTCCTTTCCTCACTCTCTTACCCTTTTTCGTGTCTCCTCTCGAAATCAAGTGGAGAGATGGAGGGGGAGAGGAGGGGGAGAGAGAGAGAGAGAGAGAGAGAGAGAGAGAAAGAGAGAAGGAATGGAGGAGAGAAAGAGCAAAGAGGAAGCAAGAGATATTGATTGAAAGAACGAGAGCAACATGCGCTCGTTGCTCGACTCCTTTCCTCGGCTTCACACACACGGGGTCCTCTGACGCAAAAAAAGTCTGAGTTGATCGGCAAGGAGCCAAGGGGAGGGAGGAAGTGGAATCAAGAAACAAGGGGGCCAGACGTTGAAAGAGAGGACAAAGGAGGGTTCGTGGCTAAACGTTGTAACGCCAAGGGAAGGGGGAGGGGATGCTTGAAACGGGGGGTGGTCAGCGGAGCTTGTTGGTAGCCATCGCTAACCTGGAATAGCTGATTTCGAATGGGGTTCCTTCCCCCCTTGTTTCTCTCTGGCAGAGTGCGATGGATGGTGAGAAAGAAAGTAGAAAGAGCGCCATGTTCCTGAAGGGGACGGCGGTCCGGCGACGGATGGTAGCCGCGCGTGTAAGCCACATGCTCTGTATCCCCCCCCTCCCCTCCTCCTCCTCTTCGAAAGGCAGATAGACAGAGGGTAGCCAGAGGACAGTCAGAGATGGATGACTTTTTGTGAATGTGAAAGAGGGGAGGGGAGAGTCAGCATGGCACTGTCTGTCTTCACCCTTTCTTTCCAAGTTCTTTTGCAATTCTCTCACTGCAACTGGTGAGAGAGAGACACGCAAACAATCCGGCTGGCGTCCCACACCGGACAGCCTCGTGATAATATCTCAGCATCCATAGCGACCGAGAGGCGCGCGCACCCTCGCCATGATGTTTTCCAGGAGGTGGAAGGACGACGGCGTCGACGGTTCCTTTTCATTTCATTTTTTTTTTTTGGGCCACTCCCGTCCACTGTCACGACCCTTCGGTAGGGCAATGGATTCGCACTGGCATGCGGAAGGTGGGATGTTGCTGGAGGTGAGGAAAGGGTAACTCATGACACGCGATGGAACGACGTATGGCCCGCTCTGACTCACCTTCTTCTGGCGGCGGTTTGGCTCTTCCACGAAGGTTTTCTATTTTCTTTCCTTTTTTCTTTAACCTTCCCTCCCCAATCGACCGTGTAAAACGAAATGAAACCGATCGCAAGGTTCCCGAACGGGTAAGAGTCGATCGAAGTGAGGAGAGACCCCTTCCTCTCCTTCTCTCCCACTTCCGGCCACGCTTGCAACAGTTTGTGCTCTTCTGCCAAAGGCGGAAGTTTTTCTCCCACCCCCTTTCCCCATCCTCCCTCGTCGATCAGAGTCGGAGGGGGAAGGAAAAATGAGCAAGAGGAAGGAACGCATTCATGTTCCGTTCACTCGGCATCGTTCTGCCTCTCCACGAATCAGTGGCCATGGATACTCTGACACGGCGCAGACTGTGGTTTGGGGCTCAAAACGGACGGTTGTCGACCAAGCCAACTTGGATCGAATGATGAACTGCACTCCAACCCGTGCAACACCCAGGGCAAATTGTTCGGGATAAAAACATCGCTCTCTCCCGCCGTCTGAGGTGACCGACCCCGGTCCTGCTTGATTGGGACTCGAGAAACCCACCTCGTCCATCTCAGCTTAGCCCCGAAGACATCTCCAATCCAACCTTCGTGTCCCTTCACGGATTGACCCGAGAAAAAAAAGACTCAGGCGGGATGAGAAAGGGGCCCAGCCCATCGGCAGCCGTGGAGCGGGAAAGCTTTCCGCTTCGAACCTTCTCACTGTGACGCATTCAGGCAGCTCATGTTCCATGACTGGTTTCCAAGATCCTCTGCTGTCCGCCTGGATTCCTCCAACCAAGGTTACGGGTGCTAGTCGAGTGGGAGTGCATGCTTGGCCACAAGGAGAGTAGCTCTCCCTCGACCTCGCTTTGTTCTAACCTCTGTTCCTCTCCTCTCCTTTCTTCTCTCATAGACTCACTTCCCTCGGGAAACGCCTTCCCACCCGGCTCGCACACTCACACCCGCCGAGTAAGAGAGTTTCTGTGAAACATCTCCGAACGAATACAACCCCCCTCCTCCAACATTTCCAGCGTGCAATCTGTTTCACATTTCATCGTGTGTGCGTTACCACACCTTCCAGATCGCACTCGCTGCCAGCGATCACGATCAGCTTTTCCATTCCACTCGCATGTCATTACTTTTCTCTACTATGACATGGATACTAATTGTGCCACCTTGATACCTTCTGAGCCCAGTACAGTTCGTGCCAACATCAGTCCCTCACCCCCCCCTTCCTTTTCAAACAATCGAATGACCAAAAACCCTAAACCTTCACCATCAATAGTGCATCACTTAATCTTCAAGATCCTCCTCGTGTAATCGTGTGCTAGAAAAAAAGGAAGGAAGAAAGAAAGAAAAGGGTCTTGGCGCTAACGATTTTCCCTGATCCTCAGTTCCAGATGATGGCGTTTCCCCGAGACAGGAACCAAGTCCACGAGAAAGTTGAACCCATGGTAGTTCAGCAGGTAAGAAGGATAAATGGGTGCGTCTTGATCCCTGTCAAGAGCCTCATACATTCGGACATTACAGTGAATGCCTTGCCTTGCGTAAAAGTTGATCCTTTCAGGACAAGGACCATGATTCGCGCGGAACCGATGAGGGATCTCAAAAGTCTGGTGCAGGGAAACATCAGGCTCAAGAAACGAGTTGTAGAGCATCACATTGACTTGCCTGTCATGCTCCGGGTTGAACATCAGCTCGAATCCCATCTCTTGACCTCCACGGAGGCTGCCAACAAGGATTCTTTGATCGATGCAGAAACAGAGTGCACTGAAGTATGGCATTAAGCATACCACTTGAAGAAATCTCATCTTTCTGACCAACATCAGGTGGATAGGCTTCTATTTTCCCCTCTTAACCCCTCTTCAGATTGAAATTGGACTTAAAGAAGAGATAAATAGTTGGAAAGATTGACAATTGAAGGCAATGAGTCAATAAATAAAGTCACAACTACACTGACAGATTCAAGAGCCTGTGTCTGTATCCTTAGATATTACTTGCTAGACAGAATTCTTGCAGCTATGTCCAAGTCAGAAAAGTAAATTTTTCAAAAGCTCATTCTAAGATATTCAAGATTTGGTGAGGAAAACCAATCTTATATAAGTTTCCGCTGAAGGAGAGGATTGATTGTAATTCAGTTGGAGGGCAACTCTTGAATGAAGGGTTCAAGATTTGGGAGAGAAAAAGATTAGAAAAACTTTAATAGTTAGTGAGATTACTATTTACTTCAAAAGATAAGGAAAGATTTCCATTAGGTCTCTTTAGATTGTAGGGGATTCCCATGAACGTTTAGGAGATTGTTATAAGCTTGTATGTTATCATAAACTTTAAGAAGATTTCCATAAGGGTTTTAGAGATCACCATTAGCTTTTAGAACTTTACAAGATATGAGAAAGCGTCCATAAGGTTTGATTGAGATTTCCATGAAGATTTCAAGTACCTCCAGACTCCCTTAGATTTCCATCGGCTCTTAAGAAAATTTTCCAAATTGCTCCAGAAGTTCCAGAAGTCCTAGCACTTTCTCAATAAAATTTCCAAAAGATTCCCCTTTTCTATTCTTTACTCTCTGGCTAGAGGGTTTGTATAGTTCCAAATGCTTTCAACAAACTGCAAAGATTCTTTCAGTTTTTGGTGACCGGGGTTGCCTAATTATGTTTGAGGAAGGGGTGATCGAGGGATGACTAGCGAGAGTGTCAAAGTACGGAGATCCTGTTCTGAGTGTATCGGGATGAGATCGGGTTGAGGAGAGAAGGAGTGGTACGCTACGGTAACGACGATGATGGGAAAATTCCTTGTATTCCATGTTCTGACGATGGTGAATTGTCCTCTACTTATGTCTTTTACATATCTGTGTTGGAGATGGTCGTTCCGGTCATCGTTCGTTGTGAGAAGGAAAGGGGAGAGGTGAAAAGGATTGCCAAACTCTGCTATGGCGGTTCCTGCAGCTCTTTGCATATTCTGTCTTCTCGTCATGTGCCTGAATCCTGATGATTGGCGCGGCGGAAGATCTCCTATTCCCTGTTCCGACCATCCCACAGTACTCGCAGGCAGGTACGTGCAACGTTCTAACTTACTCGTTGTAAAGTGTACCTCGGTGTTGTCTGTCCTCCGAGTACAGGTTCTGGGATGCAGGACACTCGTTCCTGGCGGAGAGGGGTCTCGTTCTGTGTCAGAGATCTCCTCGGGACCCTAGGGAAGGAAGAAGATCTTCATTTGTTCCTG
>KZ819969.1:0-31136 GCA_003144235.1 Violaceomyces palustris | reverse complement strand
TACCATGTGGGAAATGCGAGGCCCAAAGCTTTACGCCGTTTCTGGAATGATGACGGTCACTGTCTCCGACGAGGTCGTGTGAGAACAAAGGGGAGAGAGCTGTCAAAGGAATGGAATGTCGAGAGAGAAAGAAAGAAAAAAAAGAAAAAAAAAAAAAAAGAGAGCGTTCGCTTTTTTCCTTCCACCTTGACGTACGCTTCACCTTGTTGATTGCAGGGTGGCCCTGGGGTGGGGTGGAGAAGGGCCTCCATGGCATACAAGGCAAAAAAGGAGATGGACCGAGACAAAGGGAAGAAGCGGGAAGGTAGATGCGGAAAGGTGGAGCGGGCGGTGGACGAATTCGGATCGCTGTTTGTCATCCTTCCAAGGAAGCACCCATGGTTGAAGGAGAGAGAGAGGAAAGCAAGGTCGGATGATGAACAAAGAGGACTTGCTCCTGCGTTCAAGAACATTCGGATCGAAAGCGGATCGAGACAAAGGGGTGGAAGATGAAGGGGTGAGGGGGGAAAGGTGACGTCGGAGAAAGAAAGGATGAGAGAACAAAGGGGGAGCCTAAAAAAAAAGTGGCGGAAATCGGGGCCATCCGAAGGGAAAAAGTGATTTCTCCACATCTCCATCCTCACAGCCCAGCCAAACACGGTGAAAGCTTTGGGTCTTACACATATGACCACTTACAGTAGTAGACATGGGCGAACAACCATTAGGGGGACGAACCTCTCTCTCCCTCTCTCCCTGTGTTATGAGATCCAGAGGAACAAAAGGACCTAAGAGCAACAGGTCCATCGAATGGGGGGCGTGTTCATGTTTCTTTTTCGGCTCGTGAAGCGCATCCAAAGTTCATCCTCTCCGTCAAACCTCACCCTATCATCTTCGCTTGGAGGAGGTGGAATGACCACCGTCGGCGTCAACACAGGGTGGGAATCGATGCCAAAAGGAGGGGAAAGAGGAAAGGGGTGAGGGGGGGGAAGATCCGATCGAGCCATTTTTTGCAGACTTTCTTTCCCGTCCCGTTCCCTCTTTCCTTTCCTTCCATCAAGACGAAGGGCTTTTCGAGAGGAGACGGGGAGAGAGGCAGGGAGGGCCCCTCGCCCCTAGACCCAAGAGGTTCTTTGTTTCGTAGATGCTAATAAATAGATACGATGATGGGGGGGAGGGGGAAAAAGGTGACAATGATGGGTCGCGGGAGGATAATGTGGATGTCTTGCCACGCCTCACACCCCTCCCCAAAAAACAACCCACTGTTCCGCTACGATAAAGAAGGGAGAGAGGATCAAGGATGAAGCAAAATCCGGTAAGGTTTATAAGAGAGAGAGGTGAGGGCAAGCAATACAAAAAGTCAAGCAGGAATCGATGGATGCTCCTTGTGCGTTAGGTCGTGGATGGGCGAGGACTGGGGATCAGTAAACCAGGTATCCGATATTGAGCAAGGGGAAGCCGGCCATGAGACCGACCCAGAAGATCATGTTCCCGAGAGTTTCGTTCCGCTTGACGAATGGAATCTAAAATTTTTGATTTTATTTTGCGCGAACGGAGGGGGAAGGAGGGCGAAGGGGAGGGAGAAAGCTGTGAGCATCGAGAGGAGGAGACGAGGATCATGCGAGGTGGGGTTGGAGGGGAGGACTCCCTCCCTCCCTCTCTCTCTCACTCACCTGGCTGAGGAAGATCAGAGGTAGTTGGATCATCTGCGCCGCGAAGAGGTAGCCCCTGATCTTGCCGCTGACGATGGCCATAACCAGCTCGTGAACCAGTGAGCTCAGGAGGAAAGTCAGGAACATGGCCATGTTCCTGCTGAGGCCCCAAGCGGCGATCGTGGATGCGTAGACGTGCTTCAAGAGGAACGAGTGGACCGGCTTGTTCCACTTCCTCGAGAAGACGTCCATCGAAGTCGCATTCCACCAGTCTTGGTAGAATTCTCGATCCGCGAACCTGTCAAAGTCAGGAAGAGAGAGAGAGGGAGGGGGATTGGGAACGTTGGGTGTGCGAACAGGGAACCACAAAGGTGAGTCTCATCTCCTGGTTCCCATCAGGCGTGGATTCTACTACCGTTTGCTAGAGTGAAAAGAAAGGTGAACGAACCTGGTGATCTCCGCAAACCCGTTGCAGACGCCCTCAAAGATAAGGTAGAAGATGAGCAGGTAATTCGTCATCATGGGGACGGCCAAGGTGAGGAACGACCTCAGGAAGGGCGTCTCCGGGTTGGGGCTGTTGGGCATGATCCAGTGCTCGGTGATGACGTAGATGACGAAGAACGTGCCGAACGTGGCGAGCACCTTCTCGAGCAAGTAGAAGGGCCGAACTGTCGTCGTCCTCGGGTATTGAAGCTCGTAGACCAGGGTGGGCACCAGGAGGTAGTCCCAGAAGTTGGCATAAGTGACGTTCTCCGGCCACATGACGGGATCTTGCTTGACGATATGCTCGTCCGCCATCAGACCACTCGTCGTCGCCTCCGGTGAGGAGAGGAGATCCTCCCTCATGTTCTCGATGTCTCTGGCCAGTTCCGAGATGAGCTTGTCAGGATGGTTGGCCAGAGGATGGGGATCCCGGATCGTACCCCTGCTGACAGAGACCTTCCTCGCGAGCCGCTTCCGCCGCCTCCCCTCCGCTTCCGGAACGACCCTGGCGTCAAGCGAGTCTTCCCCAGCCTGCTTCAAGGACGGGCTCTTCTCCCTCTCCTCCGTGGCTCCATTCGCAGAGTCCAACGGGGTGGCATTCTTCCTCAGACGCAGGCTCGAGGTGCCTCGCTGGGACTCGGGGCTCGGCCACGTCGTATCAGCAGTCGGGGCCTCACTACGGCCTGCTTCCTTGTCCTCTGGCTGGGCGACGAGCTGACCCGCTTCTTCCAACGCTTTCGCCCAGGCGTCCCGGAAGGCCTCTGTGCCCTTGTTCGGCGGAACTTTGGAGACCTCCGCGACCCTCTCCTCGAGCATTCCCTCGACCCTTCGCATCCTGTGATAGAGGTCGGCCATGGACCCGTTGACGGCCATGTAGCTGTGGATCTTCATCATCATGGAGAGCGTGTGAAGGACGAAGAAACCGGACTGGACCCAGGGCCACTGCCTGTACCTCGCCCATTTGATCACCACGCCTAGCAGCGTCGCCTGCCAGAGGTGCTGGAAGGCGACGGCGGTGGGCCAGTACCTGACCCAGCCCTTCTGGCAGACTTTTGCAAAGGGGACGCAAATGAAGGTGCTCGCGATCAGGACGGCGTCGCTGAGGGCGAGGATTCCGGCGTCCTTGCTGAAGAGCGTGGCGAAGGAGAGGCTGAGCAGCGAGCCGGTGTCGGAGAAGGAGGTGTAGGATGTGTTGAGGACGAAGAGGGTGAGGCTGATCCAGAAGAGGGTGTAAAAGCCGCGGAACGGGTCGCCGGAGCTGCTCTGGTTGAACCTGTCGAAATGGGACTGCCTCGGCACAAAGGTGACGACGGCCCTGACCTTCCTGCTCCTGCCCCTACTGGAGCTGGCGGGCAAGGGATGGAGGTGGACGGCGCCGTCGTGACCCACCGAGTGGGTGAGGCCCTTGGCGCCGTGGTGGGTGACGGTGGTGGTGCTGCTGCCGCCGCCGCTACTACCCGCTTGCAGCGATTGCCCGCCGAGCTTGGAGCGCGTGGTGGTGGTGACGGTCGAGGTGGTAATGATCTGGTCACTCTCAGAGTCAGGGGTGTCTAATCCGGAGGAAACGTTGTTCGTATCCTCGCCCGAAGTCGGGGCCTTGCGCGTGGAGAGGAACGAGCTGGGGAGGGAGGCGAGCATTATCGGAACTTTTGGATTTGAGGCGTCTAAGTCGAAATCAGGTTGATCCTTCGTGAGGTCGTCCACGACCGATTCCGACGAGGGGTCGTCGTCAGGAACACTCATGGCGTCGGCGAGGCTGCAGGCCGAGTGGAGGGAGCAGAGGGCCCTTGCTAGGGAGAGAAACGTACTGCTTGGCCAGGTGCGGTATGTGTTGAAGCGGAGAGTGAGCTGGAAAAAGGGAGCCCTACCAAGGAGAAGGAAACAAGGAGGAGGATGAGGAGGTGGTGAAGGAAGGGAGGGATTCGATACGGGGGGAGGGAAAGGAGGAGGAGGATGAAGTAAGTGAAGTGGAGGGAGAAGGAAGGGAGGGAGACCAGAAGCATGGAGAGTGGGAGAGAGAGAGAGGGAGAAGGTGTTGAGGATGCGTGCGTTCGCTGCATGCATTGTTGGCACCGTGATCCCATCCAAATCAACTTGACTGGGCGTCGTTGAGTCATAGCTTTCCCAATCTCCTCCTCCTCCTCCTCCTGAAGCCAACCACTCTTTCATATACGATTCGGATGGAAGGACGGCGGATGACCTCACTTACGACTCGCAGCAAATAACTCCCTCCCTCCACGTCCTTGTTCAACGTCCTTGCCTTTGCTTTGGTCAAGCTCGGGTTTTCTTGTGATGATGGTCAGCGAATCAGGATGCGAGGAGGATCGGAGTGAGTGATCTGAGGAGGGAGGTTAGGCAAATAGGTGAGGAGGAGGGAGAGAGGGAGGGAGGGGGAGGTTGCTACCTCGTGTGAACCGTACCTAGCAGGCAATATATAAACATAAAGCACTCATCGTACGCGGCACACACACGAGAGAACCATCCATCGTATCTTGTCTGCCTCTGCTACAAAGGTGGTAACCCTACAGGGTGGCTTCCCTAAGGCTCGAACCCTTGAAAAGGATGCGTGAGTGAGTGTGGGGAAGGTTCGGACCGTGTTGAAAGACAGGATCAAACTTAGCGGAGAGAGAGAGAGAGAGCGTTCACTCAGCTGGATGGCATTCATTACGAGGTGGGGAAGGGAACCCGAACAAGGTGGACGGACAGCGGTGGTGGCTGAGAGAAACATCATGATCGTGGGATGGTGGAACACAAGTCCGGAGGAGCTGGTGTGCGTGTAATAGCTCTGCTGCCGACTCGCTCCTCTGTGGCCCTAGAGAGACTGTACATACTGTATGTATGCTCGTAGCCCCTCTTCAGCTGCAGGGGAGGAGTAGAGGAGAACCTGAAGGGAAGGGAAAGGCAGAGGGGAAGAGACAAGAAAGGGGAAGAGGAAAACCATGCACACCATGTTGATCTTGACGCTCACCTTGCTCATCGTCATCGTCATCCATCCTCATCAAGGTTGAGCCTTGATCCAGGGAAGGGGGGAGGGGAAGAGCTGGACGGGAGACGGGATCCAGTTCCTCCAAACCGACGACCTCTGTCTCGTTACTCACGATGGAAGCCTCCATCCGAGAACCGAGCCTAAAAACGATATCGTCCTTCGATCCATTCAACCATTCAACCATTCAACCATTCAACCATAACCCATTCGTTCATCCATGGATTCATCATCCACTTGGTTTCTATTTGGGGTTCTCCTCGGAGTCCACCTCCTTCCCCCGGTGCCCACCCTCGTGATCGCTCCTTCCTCGCTCGTCCATGGTCGATCTTGCCTTTCCTCTTGCTTTGCCTGGTTCCGAGTCTTGCCACCCTCCTCCTTCCTCCCCCTTTCCCTTCACCTCTTCCCTACCTGATCTCTCCCGTTCTCGTCTCGTCCGTCTGGTCCCTTTGGTTGAAATCATGAATGCTCATTCGCTCATCCCTTCTTCTTCCTATGCCGGAGTGCACTTCCGATGCGAAGCGGTGCGGGTGAAAGAGGATCGGCGATGCTCAGACCACTGAATGCCTTGTGCAGTGTCAGCACCATCCCCTTCTCCATCCCCATCCCCGTTTGAAATCGAGCCGATGAAGGATCAGAGGAGAAGGGTGAAAGAGGAGAAAGTGGGAAGAGGGAAGGGAAGAGAATCCATCGGTCCGCGCTCTCATCTCGGTAACCACTTTCCCCACCCGATCCTCGTCCTCCTCCTCCTTACCCTCCTTACCCTCCTTACCCTCCAAACCCTGCCCCCACCGCTCCTCCCCCTCCCCTTTGACGTCGCCCGACAATCCGATCATTTTCGCACCGTCTCCTCTTGACCCCATCCGCACCAAGCCAACCTCGGAACTCTTCAACCGAAACACCAAACTCAAGCCCAATCCAACCCGCTCTTCCTCCCTCCCTCTCTTCCCCCTGCCTTTGGACGTTGTCAAGCGAGGGTCGGGGAACCATCCAAGGGAAATCACGTTCGGTCACAAGGTCAAAAAAACCCAACGCCGCCCCACCAAGCCAAAGCCAAGGCGTCCAACCATGTTGAGGTCCTCCAGGCCAGCATCCACACCCATCCCCTCTTGCCTCTCACTGGCGCTAGCCACCCATCCGCGACCCCCCCTCATCCTTCGACCAGCCGCTCTTCGCTCGCCAGCCTCGATCGGGAATCGGCAATTCTCCAGCTCCATGTTCAACCATCTCCCACATCCCATCCCGAACCTTGCTCCCATCACCACCTCCACCGCCACCAAGCATCACCCGCTTCATCCGATCAGCGCCATCGCAGCAGCAGCATGGGCGACGACGACGCATCCGAGCCTTCACGATTCGAAGAAGGGCTTCTCCACACTGAGACACCAATCCACCACACCCAACGGGCACAACTTTGACACTCACGCCTTCGTCCAGAGGCTCGAGGCTTCGGGGATCTCCAAGCAGCAGGCCGACTCGCTCGTCGCCGCCTTGGCCGACGTGATCGACGAGAGCATCAACAATCTGGCTAGGGGCCTCGTCACCCGGGAGGAAGGAGAGAAGAACAACTACACTCAGAAGGTGCGTGATCCCCCACCCAATCCACTGGAGAAGAGTGAGCTCCCCAACCTCGAATCCGTTTGAAAACGAAACTCATCCCAACCCTTTCCTTCCTCTTTCTCCCGGATGCCCCTCCCTCTCACACCCTTCCGCCCGCGTTGGACCAGGTCGACTTCACCAGGTTGAAATCCGAACTCCAACTGCTGGAGAGGAACGACTTTGCCATGATGAAGTCGGAGAACGAGAGGTTGATGGCCGACGTCGAGAAGCTCAAGCAGAGGTTGAGGGAGGAGATCACCCGGACCACGGCTGGCGTCAGGCTCGATCTCAACCTGGAAAAGGGTGCGTGTCTTTTCTTTTTCTTTTGGGGGTTAGGTCCAGTGGGGGTGGCGGTCAAGGGATAAGAACATGGCGAAGGCGATGAGAAAGTGGATCGATTCGTTTGTGCGTACACACTGACCCGCCGCTTTGCCCGTCCTTGCCTTTGCCCCCTCCCTCTCCAACTTCAGGGAGGATCAGGGACGAGTCTTCGGTGCACGCCTTGAAGATCAAGGAGGTCGACACTAGGATCGAGAGCGAGATCGCCGGTCTGAGGACGAGCATCCAGAGCGCCAAGTTCAACGTGCTTCAGGTGAGAGAGAGAGAGAGAGAGAGAGAGAGAGAGAGAGAGAGAGAGAGATTCGCGCCACCCCCACTACCCACTGGCGAAGATGAACTGAACTCTTCACCCCCCCCCCCCCCCCCCTCCCACTCCCACCCTCCCACTCCCAATCCTCTCAGTACCTGGTGGGTGTGGCGACCGGTGCCGGAGCGCTGCTCCTCGCCTACCTGAGAATGTTCCGATGAAGGGGACGCTATCTCCTCGGAAGGATTCGAGGGGTTCCCTTCCCCCAACAACGCATTCACACGACATGGACTTTTCTTTTTTTTTTTTTTGGCAAGCGAAGATCAGAAAGCAATATAGAAGAAGGGCTTGGAGAGTACAGAGAGAGTGCAATCTTTCACGGAATTCAAAGCGAGTCTTCCTTCGTCTCCTTTCGTTCGGGTATTCTCTTGTTGAAGGGGGGGAGGGACAATGGAAGGTGGACTTGCAACCTGCAGCGGTTTGGGGAACTTATGAACAGGAGCACAAGAGAGTGAATGCGAGCAAGCATTCGAACAAGAGGCTCCCCGTCCCGAACCCCCTCTCCCCTTCGTGAGAGGAATCTAAGCGGTAGTCGACGAAGGAGACGGTAAGGGAGTGGCGACAAAGCCGGGGACGTCCTTGGCGTACGACCTGAAATCCTGAACCCTCTCGTCGCCCTTGATGAGACCTCTCTCGATCTGCCTGCGGTGGAGCTCTCGAAGGTAAGGGAGTACGCTTTCCGAGTAGAGCGGGGCGGCCTTGTAATCCATGAGGTCCTTGGGAGCCTCCTCGTGAACCTTGACCAGAAGAGCGGGGAGGAGGGGCGAGTTCTCCAGCTCCTCGAGCTTCCTCCTCATGGGGTGAACTCCGAAGAAGACGATCCCGCTCTTGGGCATCTTGACGAACGTTTGGTGGTCCAACCGTAGGATGAGCTGGGAAGGGTCCTCGAACTTGGTCGCGTCCCTGTCCCTTCCCGTGTGGTGCTTCGGGGTTGTCCTCCTGGCTCCCGAGGAGGTTGGGAGCGGACCTGCCATGGGAACCCAGAAGAGGTCGAACTCGTCGTCCACCAACTCCCAGGAGGTCCTCTCGATGGGTTTGCTGGGTTCCAACCTGGTCAACGTCCTCTCGACGCTCTTGAGGATCTTTTCGTTGAACTGGGGGACGGGAGCGTGGGTCTGGAAGAGCGAGGTGTTGATCTTTTCCGAGAGGAGGTAGAAGCCGGGGAAGGCGACCAAGCCTCCTGCGCAGATCCAACTCCCGTCGCCCTTGGGGGAGGCGATCAGGAAGTCATCCTGGACCAACCTGCTGACCACCTTGAGGGCCTCGACCCCATCCTTGAGTCTCCTTCTCTTCCCACCCGACGTCGCTTTCCCTCCTTGAGCGCCGCCTTCGTGGTCGTCTTCGACTTGGTCGTCAAGGTAAAAGCAGAGCCTTTCGTCCGTCACCTTGTTCCAGATCCCCTCTCCGAGACTCTCCTCCCCCTCGACCTCCTTCTCCAAGGGGGTGAGCTGGAAGAGGTTCGGATACCTTTGGGATAGCCAATCCGACAACCTGAGCATCAACTCCTGACATCCCAACCTGACGTCGTCCTGCTCGACGATGTCGAGGACCACCTTTCCCTGATCGTGGATCACCTTCCTCTTGAATTCGAGGTCGTAACGGTAGTGGAGGTCCGGCTCGATCCAATTCTCCGGTAGCATGGGTTGATGAGCCATGGTCTGGTGGTAAGGGTACCTGATGGCCTTGTTGGCGTAGATGTGATCCCTGGCCGAGTGAAGGTGGAGGTTCTCCGGAGTCAGAGTGGGGGAAGGTTGAGGTCGAGGGATGAAGTCCTGCTCTGTTCGAGTGGAGCGAGAAGTCTTTGCCACAGACCCCTCTTTGGACAGCATTCCCTTCTCCGCCTTCAGAGTGGGGGAGGAGAATCGAGAAGCTGGGGGGGGGAGAGGAAAGGAAGGGAAAATGAGTGAGCGTCATTTTTTCTTACGTTCACAGGGGAGAGGAGTGCGTGTGCGTGGTGCGTATCCCTGGGGCTCGAACCAGACCTCTCACCTTTTTCTCCCTTCTGGGCACTCGCCCTGGAGCGTTTGAGGAATCCCAAGACCAAGGCGAGGGCTAGGAGGAGGAGGAAGGGAAGGGAGGTCATGATGTTGGACGTCGAACCTTGGTGGAGTGGATGGCTGGTCATGGCTGGATTCTCTGCGCTCGTCTTGCTCTTTCTTCTCTGGGCTCGGTGGGTTGAAGGATTCGCTCTTCCTTCTTCTTCTTTTCCTTCCTCCTCCCCCTCGGAACTGCTATCCTTTTAGAGGAGAGACGATCGGAGAGGAATCTGATGGATGGAGAGTAGAGGAGTTGGTGTATGCGTGTGTGTGTATGCGTGGGTTGGGGGAGAGGCGGAAGGAGGGAAGGGATCTGGTAGGTGGGGGAGGAGGGGGGGGGGTAATCTAGGAGGAAGAGGTGGCGAGGAGACTCTCTCTCTCACACACACTCCCTCTCACTTTGTGTGAATGGTATCTTATGACCCAGATGCGAAAGACCACACACGTATCATCAACCAAGGTGACCCACCCAACCTTCCCAAACTCCCACAGTCGTTCGTCAGGGAGAGAGATACGGTAACTCGTCCCGTGAGCCTCGAATTCGCCCCTCTCGGAGGCATGATGGGTTTTCCCTCTTCGTTTTCAATTCGGGGGGAGGTCAAGGTTAAGGTTGGAAGGAAAGGGGAAGGGGAAGGGGATCCTCGCCCACTCAGCTCAATGAACCCTGGAGCAAGGTCGGAGAGCGCGCGCTCTCCCTCTCTCCCTCGGTCAGGTGGGGAAGGAGGAGGGAGGATGGGAGAGGGAGAGGTGGGACCCAAGCTGAAGGAGGGGAGGGGGTCAGGGAGGTGACCTAGGTTTCTTGGACAACGCCTGTCCTGCGGCGTTTTGTCGGGTGTTTGGTTCGGTGTGCTCTTGTGACTGTTTCGTTTCTATTCCTTTCTCGTTTCGACAACGAGGTGGATCGGGTTTGAATGCTCTCCTCCCCCCTCCTCCTCCTCCTCCTCCTCCTCCTCCTACCCCTCTGTCTCAGCTTGACGAGGATGACGGACCGCTTTTCGAGCCCAGGTTGGGATGAGGATGAGGATGAGGATGAGGATGGTGGTAGGGTTGCGGGGTAAGGGAGGCGAGAGAGAGAGATAAACGGATCGCTTGCCCTTTCCCGAGCCAAGAGGAGAGATAACAGATAAGGTCGGGCGGAGGGAAGCGAGCGACACTCACGCTCACACTGCTTGACTCCTTCCCAACCGTTCGACTTGGTGTCCTGTCGTGCGTCGAATCGAATGCCAGTCGATCGTAATCGGATATCAGCTCTCTGTAGACCACCACCCCCAGCACGGGCCGTCATCCGGAACCAAGAGAGAGAGAGAGAGAGCCCAACCCCCTCCACATCAGATCCTCCTCCCTCTCCCTCCTCTCATCATTCTCATCCCACCATGCGATCCCACACATCCTTCTCCTTCCTCGCTTCCTCACCTATCCCCCCGCCCCTCTCTGCCGCTCGTCAAGGGGAGAGGGTGGCAAGATCTTCGCCCTGACTTGCCGTGGCTGAACTTGGACCTCCACCTCCTCGCTTGCCTCGTCAAAGTGTTTCTTCCTCCCTTGCCCCAAGTGCCCTCCCCTTCCTTTTCTTCCAGCTCCACCCCCCAGCTCCAGTAGAGGTGGGACGAGAGTCATGATCCGAATCCACCCCGGCTTGGCTTGACCACGCCATCCTCCTTCCCATCCCTATCGTCCAGACGTTGGCCTCCCCGTTCCACTTCGAGGATCCCTGCTTTGAAGGAAGAGAGAGAGAGAGAGAGAGAGAGAGAGAGAGAGAGAGAGAGATAAGCACCTGCTCTGCTCCGTCTTCCAGAAGGGTTCTTAAAAAGGGACTGAGAACCAAGCTTCCTCGGTCTGCTCACTCCCATCCATTCAACCCCATTAGGACCATCTCGTAAACCCATCGATCCATTCGCACCTTTTTTATCTCCTCCCTCTCTCCCTCCAACCTTCAGAGCAACTAGAAAAAAAAAGGATGTCCGCCACTCCAAAGATCTCGGTCGTCCCTTCGGCCTACGAGAACTGCAAGCTGACCGACCTCGGCTTCGGAGGAGCTCTGGGAGACATCGTCTCGAGTTACGGCAACTCTCTCACCTGCGGAGTCTACGAGCAGAAGAAGTTCGACAAGGTCCTCAACTTTACCTACAAGTGTGAGTTCCCTTCGCTCTCTCTCTCCGTCCCTCTCTCCCCCGCTCTCCCACCGCCTTTCCCCCCCTTTCTCATTCTTCTTCCTTCCTTCCACTCCCGACTCATATGGACAGACGATGAGCTAAAGCTCGTCCTCGAAGGAGAGCTCCACGTCAAGGATGTCGGAACGGGAGAGACCGTGATCGCCAAGAAGTGAGTTGCTTCATCCACCCCTTCGCCACTTGGCTTCCGTCCTGCATCTCATTTCCTTCATCCTTACTCATCCCCCTCCCTCCCTTCCCCCCTCTCCACCTTTCCCATCCACCAATATTCTCAGGGGCGACGTCCTCAACATCGCCAAGGGAGCCGAACTCGACTTCTCCTCTCCGGACTACGCCAAGGTCTACTTTGTCGGCCTCAGGGGAGCTGGAGAGCTCTGAGTACGCGGAGGGGTGAAAATTCGTTTCCCCCTTCTCTTCTTCCTTCCTTTCATTTCTACTTTCCCTTTCCCTCCCCGCCCCACCCACCCAAAACCTTCCCGTTCCCTTCCGCGCAGGGAGCCAAAAAAAAAAAGTAAATAACGGCATGCTTTCCTTTCCTCTCTCGTCCAATTCCCTCCCTACACGCCTACTCGGAACAATCGGTCCATGTTTTCAAACGATGCCCGCCCCGCCCCTTTCCCTCCCCCCCATCCGCTTGCTTCATCCCCCAAGGCAAGGAAAGGTATGGAGTGGGGAGTGGGGAGGGGGGTTGGCGGGGTGGGAGACCAGGGGAATCCCTCTCTCGGCCTCTCAAAACAACTTGTGTACTTCTCCATTCATCCAACCCCCGTCGCAACACATAAACTTGGGTACGAAACAGAAAACGTGCGGTGCGGTTCGCAATTTTCTCCCCCTGTCCCCCCCCCCCCCCCCTTCTCTTATTCCCATTCCCTTTCTACAGGGGTAGGGGGCGGGTTAGAGTGAGGAGAGGGGGGGGGAAGGAAACGGGCAAAAGCCATTCCCGGATCGATCGATGGAGGGTGAAGAAACTTTTCTTCAGGGGAAAAAGGGAGAGGCTTACCCTTCGGGTAAGTTGGGATGGGGGTTTCGGAAGTGTCCCCCCCCCTACCCCACTTTCGATTTTTTCCAAAGGGTTTTCCCGATATGAACTTTGGAGGAAATGAGAAGGGGACCCATAGCCCCCGAGGAGAAACTTTGGAGGCGGGAAGGGGGGCGAGAAGGGATGAGGTTTGAATGAAGTATCATTTGGATCTGGGAGGTAAGGATCCGTTCTCTAAAGGAGTCAGAGGGGAGAGAAGAAAAAAAAGAAAAAAAGAAAACGAAATCAAGAAAATGGGAGGAGCGTGTGGAAAGTAAGTATGATGGAGAGGTGAGCGATGAGTTTGGAAGGGGAAAGAGGAAGGGGGGGGGAAGATCTCCCCTCCCTCCATCCCTCGTTCCACACTCGACCACGTCAACAACATCACGCTCACTACTCCTTCTCCCTCAGGCAAAGGTCCATCCTCAACTACCAGTCCTAAATCTTCCCTCAAACTTTCCGCCTTCAACCTTGTCTCTCCGAGGGACCGGCGAGTCGATCTTTGGGAATCCAGGAAAAAGGTTGCTAGAAGTTGGACCTTGGGAGACGAATTCGGGATAGAATCACTGAGGTGTGAGGGTGGGAAGGCTCTCTGTAAAAAGGACATCACGAGTTGGAAAGTCGAGACCTTCTCCCTCCCCCTCAGCTTCCCAAGAGCGTTTTGAACGAAGGAGGAGGGGATGAGGAAGGGGATCCTAGGACCCTTTCCTCCCCTTCGCGATAAGAAGATTTCCCATCTTCATCCAAAGGGGCAGGAACACCACGCCCGAGATCCAGACCAACTCAAGATACTGCTGCTTTCGGTCGGGATCAAGAAACAAGGATAAATCAAAGTGGGGAGAAGATTGAGAGAAGGAAAGTCAAGAGGCCGAGGATATAGGAAGGACTTGGAAGAAAAGGCTCTCAGCCCTTGGCTCTGCGATGGATCCTGACATAGGGAGAGACGGCGACCTGATCCAAGGAGGAGGTGAGTTCCTTCGACAGGGCGCCAGTCCGGAGCTGGATGGTATTTGTTCGTCAAGTCCAGCCCAAGCCCTGGTAGAGTGCCAGCAAGACCATCTCGGCGACCTCGCCTCTTGGCAAAGCTCCCTGGATGGGCCGGATCCCTCAACCGAGCTGGTGGTCCGAGATTGGATGGTGCAAGAGATAGGCAGGAGCCTTTTGCGAGGCGGGAACCTCGGAGAGGGAAATGGACCCCGTCTTTCAGGAGGCCCTTGCGACGCCGGCATCGAAGGCTATCGAAAGGGGATTGCTGGTCCTGATGGCGTCGAGGGGGGCGGTAGGCCCGAGCGTGGGGACGGAGGAGGTGGGTCTGGGAGCAAGGGTCTGGAGAGCATCCATGACGATCAGCGAGAAGCAAGAGTGGAAGGAGGAAGAGGAGGAGGAGGAGGAGGAGGAGATGAGTCAAGAAGGACCATTTTCGATCTGATGCCCCCTGGCTACAGGGGCCTGGTCTCCCTCCTCCAACCAAAGCATCGACCCGCTGGACGTAAGGACCATTGGTCAATCTCCCCTGCCTTCGGATCCGCCAGTGGGGAGAGCGGATACCTTCGCCTCTGTGATGCTTCTACTGCAGAGCGGCGGCTTCATGGAAGCGAAGGGGACGAAGGAGGGGATGGAAGGATCCTGGGAAATGGCGAGCATGGATACGAGCTGCATGCAGAGGACGAAGAAGAGCTCGAAGACGGTGGAGTGGAGGAGGTACTGGCCGGTTCGAGAGTCTGACCAGGTGTTCGCGCTCACCATGCACCATGGGGACGCGTCTGTCCTCGGGCCCGAGGTCCAAAGTGATCCTGAGGAGGAGGAGATTAACAGGCACCGCCCAGACAACCATAGGGGCAGGGAGGAGAGAGAAGGATAAAGAAGAGGGAGGGAGAAAGTGGCGCGGGAGAGCATATTAGGGCTGGTCTGTGATAAGGGCAAGCTAGAGATCTCGACTACACCATCTCCTCATCCGCTTTTGGCTTGGGCTCAGTGACTTTGGGTTTAAAGCCCTCGCTCTCTTTAATGCTTTCAGACGCTTGCGCGGCGGCGTAGGGAAGGAGGAAGGAATGCGATTCACCTCTTTACATGGGTGAGAGGACGGAGGTAGAAACGAGCAGGGCTGGTTGAAGCCCAAGCTTGGGAGGGAGAAATCGTGGACGGCAAGTTCAATCCAAGGGGACAAGGCCATGTCATCGCGGATCCCTCAGGCTTTGAAAGTTCAGGACGATTCAGAGATTGTGAATGCTGAATCTTGTTCAGTAATGAGATCGACTTGTCTCATTCCTTTTGCGATCGTCGTTTGCCTCCGACAAGCTCTGAGACTTGAGTCCTGGCTTTGGAGGCTCAGTTGGTGACCGGCGTTGCTCTCCTTGTCTCGAGCTTGATCTGATATTCAACCACTGTTGCCGACCTCATAGAGAGCTCCTTTGAAAAGCCGACGGCGAGCTCCGTCCCTCATCTTAGCACGAACAGCCAAGAGCATGAACGAAGACTCGGTCTGTCTTTCAGCGACAAGGAACGCATTCATTCACTTGAAACTCAGTACCCACCTCTGCCACTCGCATCACAAGGGGTGCACTACTGAATGGATCTATGCTGCTCCTGGAGACGACAACCAACCATGGGAGGGAGGGAGAGTGTGTGACAAGGATGGATTTCATGAAGCCTTCCTTGCCTGAAGGAAAAGAAAGAGGGATCAGGGAGGGGGTGGGGTCGGATGGCTGATGACTGACAGCGCATCCATAAAGGTGGACGACTTCCTTGTGCTGTCTAGCAATTCGGATCTCGAGCTGCTTCCGTGCTCCAGAATCCAGGTGGCGATTCGGCTCTCCCACCTTGCTTCTTTTACTTTCCTCCTTCCTTGGCGGTACTTGTCAAGGATGGGGGCGGATGTAGATGGTTTCAGTCATGGGTGTGAGCGTCAGTCTTAGAGTTCAGGGCTATGAACTTGCACTCTGTGCTCTTCCCCCCTTCACCTGAATTGAGCAGCGAGCGCCAAGTTTGTGGGTGCGGACTGCGAGTTCGGAGAGGCGAGGCCGATCGCCAACTTAAGCCTTCCGCAAAGAGTTGTCGAAGGTCGATCACAATCGGGATTCAACATCACAGCATCGGTTGGCAGCATCTCGGGGTCGTTCTACAGACAGTAATGAGTGTGACCTTGAACACGTTACAGGGGTTCGGAGTGAACAGGGGGATCCTGGGGTGAGTCCCAAGTTCAAAATAAAGTTGATCGTACTGGACACAGCCATTCCTTAATGCATGTAATGTACTCAGGGTCGTGAGTGAATCGGGTCTTCGTTCATTCATGCCTTCCCATGACTGCTTCCTTCCCTGCCTCAATGCTCCAGTATCACCGATCAACTCCCTCCCTCCCCTTTTGTAAAAGCCACTCTCACCTCCACGTATCCCCCTCGTCCCCCTCGTTTCTAGCACTTTCCGCAATCCCAGCTGCCTATGCGGTCCCCTCCTTCGCCCCCCGCTTTCACTCCGCCCCCCTTCCTAAGTGATGGTCGACTCGCTGAGGGACCCATTCACATCGAAAAGTGGTTTCCTTTCCTTTCCTTTCCTTTTTTTTAAGAGGCCAGGTGGTGACTGTGACGGTTCTTCTCTTGCGTGCGCCAAATTCTTACTCTTGATTTCGAGATTCGCGGTAACGGCGGCAGCGGCGGTGGGCTGGCGGGCTTCGCTGAAGAAGGATGGAATCGGGTCGGGCCGCGAACCTCACATGACATGGAACAGATACACTCACGCACACTCGCTCACACTCACGCACACACTCAAAGACGAATCTTGCGCCACCTTGGACTCAGGCTCTTCCCAATTCTTGACTCTATTCGATTCCGTGTATCGGATGCTTGCTCACCAGGTCTGCAATCCGGATCAGGAATTCCTCACACCATCCCAATGTGAATGTTTAGGAATCTTTTCGAGTTCACACAATCCAGCATGTCCTCTCTATTAGACTTGTGGAGAGCCGTGAGCTGGCCTCCTCATCAGCTGGTGTAAGCGTGCGTTCGCGCTTGCGCTCGCCTGCCACGAACCCCTTGCCTTTGAACACGCCTTGTTTCCATCTTTGCGCGTGGTGCTTCTCACCAACAGTCCCTCACTTGTTTCTTGTCTCCTCTCTCTCTCTCTCTCTCTCTCTCTCCCACACACACAAACACACACACACTTCCCATTTCCCCCCCTCGCTCCTGATCACGACTACGACTACCGAGTCACAGGAGTGTGGATCGTCCTCCATGTTTAGTTCTTCGAGTCCTGCAAGCCCTAGTGATCAGGAAGGAGAACTCGAGTCCCCGAGTCTTTGACTGTGGGTTGAGAATCCGAGTCTTGCTGGACTCTCTCGTACAGATCGTGATCACAGGGCTTTCTCCTTCGGTGTACTGCAAATGCAGTAGACACGGTACTTTGCAGAGTGTTTGGCTCGTCGTCGCCAAGTCGAACAATGGCCTGCCTACATACCATCTCCCCATCCTCGCCTTGAAACGCCTTCCAACGTCGCCATCCCCATTTTGCACGGTCCGGTCTTGAGCTTCGAGCTCACCTTCAAGTGGCAAAGGATGCGCAGAGCCAAGTCGCGAGGGTGTGGATGGCCGTCCGTGTCCGTGAGATGCTTGGGTCGGTCAAAAGCGTTCCCATTTCTCACCTTTTGTTGATTTTGCTGTGTGTGTCATGGTGACCTGCCTACAACGTTTCACGGTCTACAAGCCGGAGCATCGCAGAACGTTGCCACAACCTTCCCTTGCTCTCTCGCGTGGCGAACTCGACTTATGTACCAATCCGTAACTTTGGACTCACACTCCGATCCATATTCATGATTTTGATTATTGGTGGTTGCGGGGTTGCTGAGAGTTGAAACCTCTTCGTCCTGACCTATCGTGAACCCCCTAGATTAGCACCGGAACCTCGACGACGAACCCCCCCCCCCCTTCTAGCAGATCGCCTCACTCCTTCGTGAAGGGGCTTGCTTAATCGAATTGGATTTTGGATTGGACTACGCATGGGGTTCGTCCTTCTCCTAGAGCCCTTCGTTCCTTTCGGGTCTCTTACGACAACCTCGCAACCACTTTGAACCCCTTTTTTTGGATAGGCTAGCTAGTCTAGTCTAGTCGGTTGGTCGGCGAGTCGGTCTGTAGCGTGACAAGGGTCAAGGTATTCCTTCCCGAGTGAGGATGACCGTCCGAGTAGCAGACATCACTCACACCCACGACCGTGTTCACATGAACATGGTCAACGAGGATCGGATTCGCGTTGGGGTTGGCTTCTCTCTCCTTTTCGAATCCGATTGAGCTTTCGATTCGATCTCGCAGAGTAGAAAACGCATGCATACAAACATGCTCGCAGACTCCAAATACAGTCAGAGTACACTCATGACTCCACCTACAGTTGTGAGTTCTTTCCCCCCCGCCATTTCTACATACGTTCTACTATATCCAAATAGGTGAAAGCGTTTGCGTGTCTACTCTCTCCCCGTGGCTCCGACTACAAGTAAGTGTTCCACGCATGTTGCTTGTATTCATACGCAACGGGTGATACAATCCACACCGAATACAAGCTCATACGACGCAATCCAGGCGATCTCAAAGGCACCTTGTATTCCAACCAACCATTCCCGGATGGCGAACGATCAGTGAGCGAGTGAGAGAGAGTAGTGGTAGTCGCGGTTGTGTGTGAGTGTGTGCGTGGTTTTGTCCACAGGTTGGTCGACCAACCTCCTGCTTGGACAGTCGCCAACCACTCCTCTCGATCCCAACTCAAACCGAGTCCCTCAGTCCTGCAGACCTCTTCCCCCCCCCCCTACCAGTCCCCCTCACCTCACCTCGTCTCTCACTCGTCGGAACGGTTGCTCCCTCCTCGATCAACCAAACAGTCAGAGCCTCTTCCTTCTTACGACTCCGCCCTCTTTCACCTTCACTTCGCCTTCGCCTTTTCTCTCCCCCACCTATCCTTCTCGCCTTGTCCAATCCACCAACCCCACCTCCCTCCTCTCCTGCAAGCCAAAAGCCATCCATCCAACGAACTCACCCGCAAAAGAAACTGCCGATATCATTTCTCTTCCCCCCCCCCCCCACCTCCTTTCGGTTGTCCCTCAAACCCTCTTCCTTTTTCTTCCTCCCTCCCTCCCTTCCTTCCTTTCTTTCTGTCACTTTCCTTTTTCGCCCTTTCACACTTCCATCCACTCCACTTTTTTCCCCCTTCTTACTCTCTCTACGTTCCTCCACTCCCCCTCCCCCCTACCCCGTAACCCGTCACTTTCGTCTCCTTTCCCTGCTCTCTCTCTCTCTCTCTCTCTGCCCCCCCTCCCGCTCACCACCCTCTCCTTTAATCCCTCTCCTACTTCCGACATTCTACCTCATTGACGACGCTTTCGTCATCTCGCTCCTTTGACGCTTCGACCATCATCTTCGACTGCCACACCCTCCCAGCCGTTGGTGTCTCACCTTCCCTGCTCCAAACCCTTGCTGACCGAACAAGACAGCGGTTTGCGCCTGCATACCCGGCGACCCTTGTTCAGGAATCTCGTCATCAACACCACCACCACCACCAATACACCAAGACGCCTCAAGCTCGTCTTTCGTTCACCTGCGCCTTCTCATCATTTTGGCAGGAAAAAACGAGGAAGGGTAGAGAGAGCACAGGGAAAGGAACAGAAGGATCGCGGTCGAACGGAACCTGAACAGACGAGCGAGCGCAGGATTCAGCAAGGGCAAATCAAAGCCTAGGGGTAGAGATCTTCGCGATTGGCCGCCACCTCCGATTTTTCTTGGACCTTTTTGCCGATTCACCTTGACCCATTTCACCTTCCAGCATTCTTTAGCAAATTACGGCTAATACCCCGCGCTCTCGGCAAGCAAAAAGCACCACCACCACCACCACCACCACTGTTCTCTCTCTCTCTCTCTCTCTCTCTCTCTCTCTCTCTCTCTCTGTGCCCCATCTTAAGAAGATCGGCTCGAAAAGTCCAGGAGGGTGCCCTAACTCTCCTCGAACGACTGCTCAATTCTGGATCGAGCAGATCACCTCCTTGTTCCTCTGAGCTTTCAATCGGCACCGCCTCATTCCAGCTTTTTCCTTACCTTTGATTCCCTTCTTTGACGATAGCAAGGAGTCGTGGTGTGGCGCGATCATCATCCAGCTGGCGGCGCATCTTATCCCGATCCTCTCTCTGTCTATCTCTTACCCTTCAAGTGACGCCCTCTGACCACTTTCACCCGGCGGCAACTCAACCCGCCCAAAGCATTCTTCCCAACTGCCGAAGGATGTCTGAGAAGAGCTCTTTCCTATCACCTTCAATGTCGCCATCTTCTTCCTCGACGGGCAGCAATCCGCCTCCCCCTTATAGATTCCACCAGCTACCGCATACTCCGACCGGGTCCAAAGCACCCTCGCGAGCAGCATCTCCACCTCATGGTGGGAGCGTGCCTAGTCCAGGAGGTTTGCCGGGAACGTTTGTGCTAAACCTCGGAAGGTATGGCGGCTACTATGTGATAAAGATCCCCGTCACGGCTCAACGGGTTCTTGGTGTCGTCCTCAGGCGCTGGAAGACCTTGTTTTTGATAGCCATCTTCGGAACGCTGGCAGCCTTTGCCACTTTTGGAGCCATGTCTACGGAGTGGAGGGAGATGACATACTACAGGTAAGTAGGGCGCGACATTTGCCTCGCAGACCTGTGGATGGGAGGGGCTGGGAAAGAGGGAGAGAGAGAGAGAGAGAGAGAGAGAGAGAGAAGGAGGGAGGGAGAGAGGATAGAATACGATCGACTCTGGATCGGGTGACGCTCCCACCGCATCGCCGTCGCATGATATCGGGCTTGCGTTGCAAGCACCAATCACCACTGGGCGAGTGCGGTTGTGAGGCTCTAGCTTTGGGAGAAAAGGACTGACATGATATCTCAATGCCTGGCATCCCATTCCAGAGTCGATCCTTACCCCGTGATCTCGAACCAGCTTCCTCTTCAGGATGCTGCCAAGCCTTTCAAACCACCTTCAACACGGCCGATCATGCCGCCAAAGTTCAACTCCTGCCCTGGGCCCAGAGGCACAATCCCTCGCTCCCCTCTTGAAACGTACAAGACCCCGGATTCTCATCCGATCCCCCTTGTCGGAAGCTACGAGGCTGTGGGTATGGACGGTAACCGCTGCCTTACCTACAGGGGTCGCTACTCCATGTACACGGACGAGGCGCTCAACATCACTTACCGGAGGGACCCAGAAGAGCTCAAAAAGTTCGATGCCAAGCTTCAGGACTATGATGATGACCCGGACAACGTCAAGCCGAAACCGAAAAAGGCTGGGGCCACCAGTGGAAATGGGAACGGGCAGTCGAGCTCCTCCGGTGCAAAGGGCGAGAGCACGCCTAAGAAGGAAAAGATCGATCCGCTCTACGGGCCCCGCAAGCCGGCTGGGATGAACGAGTTGGACTGGGAGCGCACGTTGCGTGACAGAATGTGGAGAGCGAACGTCCTGAGCGAAGAGCTCGGCCCAGACAGCTACCCAGATTGGCGCGCCCTGATGGATGCCTGCTACCACCAGCGCGAGCACGAGCGCGGCATGGCCGGTGGCGTGGACCGATTCGACCCGAACGCATCTCCCGCCGACGGTGACGATTTCAGCGACCAAGACCCTTCGAGGATCAGGACCACTCCGGCGAGCAAACGAACAGCGCTCGTGATGCGGAGCTACGAGGGCTACGTCTGGAGAGAGGATGATATCCTCAACATGCGAGCCCTGATCAGCGAGCTGTCACTCAACAACCCGAACACGCCTTACGACATCCGGATCCTGGTCGAGGTTCATGGAAGGCACCTCGCTGTCTTCACCTCTGAGTGGGACAGGCTCAATGTTCTCCGAACCAGCGTCCCAAGAGAGTTTTGGGGAATGGTCGAGCTCTGGACTGAGGACGAGATGTGTGCGCTTTACCCAGGACTTCCAGGCAAGTTTTTGAACCACATGATCGCCCAGAGGTGAGTTGAGATCGGAGAGGAACAGGTGTCTTCTTATCGTACCTTCTCCTTCTGACTGACCGACATTCCCTCCTCCCTTCCTTTTCGCCGCTGTGTCGCATCACCAAAGCTCTTATCGGTCATGCTTGATGGCCCTGCAAAAGTTCTACCTCGACCACCAGGAGTATGATTTCATTTACAACTGGGAGATGGACGTCAGATACATTGGGAATTATCTTGACTTCTTCGAAGGCATTGAAGGTGAGGATCTGATTTGTTGTAGGAGAGCAACCTCCGCTGTCGGGATCGGGTAGAAGGGACTCGTATGCCCACAAAGAGTACCTCGGCGCGTGCTGAACAGGATCCTTCCTCACGACTTCGACAGAGTATTCTCGCAATGAGCCCCTTCACGTAGGGATGGACAAGTACGATACATGGCTGGTCAAGAACGTGACCGTCTCCGAGAAGAACTGGGCTGACAATACCACTCTCAAGCGTGGTCGAGGTGATGAGGCCGATCTGATCACGCTGGGTCCAATTTTCGACCCGCGAGGTTCTGGCTGGTATTGGGAGTATGATGTTCAAAGTGAGTGAAAAAAAAACACCTGCGTCTGTTCCCGTTCTCAGTCGCCGTGTCGTCCACCGGTCTGAAGGGGAGCTAACCAAAAACAAAACCAAACCATGGCTTCGGGCTTCCATCTCGTTCAGATTACCCACCAGGGCGAGACACTGACAGGAGGGCCTCGATCGGAACCAACATGCGAATGAGTCGAGCCCTCTTAGATGCCATGAACGTGGTGAACGCTGAAGCCAAGAAGTCGTTGCACTGTGAGGCGTGGCCCACGACACTGGTTTTGCACTCTCAACTCCCGATCTCGCACGAGCACTCGTTCTATCCTGAGGCGGGCTTCACCCACAACCTTCCTTTACCCTTCAAGGGCGTCTTCGCTCCTCACCCAGTCTACTTTAGGCACTACTGGGATCCGGAGGTACTGCATAGCAAGATCAACAGGCCCGATTTCTACAAGAAGATCAACGAGAAGGTGATGAGGGACAGCTCGTTCTACTATGACGGAGCCCACAGCAAGGAGGTCTACGTAGGGTGGAAGGAGAAGGAGAACGTGTGCAGAGCACCAATGCTCCTGCATCCAATCAAACGAATCGTGAGTCGATCTGCAACCAGTTCAGCAAAAGAAGCATCGAAAATGTCTGGCGCTGGATACCAGGGATTTTGGCAACGCTAACACTGCCTTTGACTCGTTCCGTTTGTCGTATCCATTCTTCAGGACTGAATTTTCCGACGACCACCAAGTGTCCACGTCGAGGCTGACGATGCCTCTACCGAGCCTCCACTGTGGAACATGGATCAAAGACAAAGAAAGACAGAGAAAGAAAGACAGAGAGAGGGAGGGCGCAATTGGGAGCAACTAAGAGAGTTTCCCCTTTTGCTTCCCATCCGTTTCCTTTCTTCTTTTTCAAAGGAGGTCCCCTTCAAGCCATGTCCAAGTACCTTTGACTCTTATCTAGGACGGTTCCTTACCCGCCGGGAGGGGGCAAGTACGACCTCTGACCCGCTTTAGCATCAACATCTGATTCCTTTGGGCCTGCCCCGTCCTTGTGACGAGGGAAACGAGCGAGAATGATGTCGATGGATCAACTTCCAAAGTCCTGCGCAGAATACTAGCCGGATCAAGGAAGGTCTCGTAGATGAGCATAGGAGATGAAAGGAGACCGTTCGGTACATGCTGTGTACGTACGGGCTCCAGCAGATCAATTCTACATTCCCCCTACCTCTTACTCCCCCCCCCCGTCCCCACCCTTCCCCCCGATTCCTCTCTTCGCATGCTCCTCTTCGACTTGATTTCCCCCCCCCCCCCCCCCCTCCCTCCCCCCCCCCCCCCCCCCCCCCCCCCCCCCCCCTCCTCTCCTTCCCTTCTCCTTCCCTTTCTCCCCGAGGTGCAGCCGCATGCTAGCTCAACCTCAAACCTCTACATTCATCATTCAATAATTCGAAATCCCCTCGGGAAAAGCCATCATGACCCCCCACCCCCCTTCTCCTGTCATTTTCACAACTTTTCTGTTTCCTTTTAATCTCTCTCTCACTCCACCTCCCTCTCCATCCTTCCCCCGATCCGCTTGGAGCGATCCCGCTCCCCCTTTTTCTGCCGAATCCACAACTTCGCTCTTCTCCAGCCTTCCCCCTTCGTCATTTCCACCAATTCGCTTCTTCTCCACACACTCTCGTTCCTCACAAAAAAAAAACCTGATTCTTGTCCAAGGTCCCCTTTCCCCACCATGGCTGGCTGCCAAGTGAAAAAAGAAAGAAAAAAGAAAGAGAATTCAAACACAACCTGAGCGCGCCTAGAGTAGGTATGGATAGAGGGAGGGAAAAGCCGGAACAGAATCGTCAAGAGAGGTGAAAACCAAGTCTTGCGTGGCCTATTCAGAAAGGGGGAAAGGGTTGAAGGTGGAGGAAGGTATGGCCTAGTCGAGGCAAAGGAAGGAAGCTAGGGTCGGAGAAGGGTTGGAGACGAGGAGCGAGCGTCTTTTGTGTAAGGTCTCTCTCGTTCTCGCACCTCCTTCCCCCCCTCCCCCCCCCCTCTCCGTCTCTCGACCGCCGCTCGGCTCTCCAATTCATTTCAACATTGGATCCATTAACTTATCGTCTTGCGGGTGGAAGGGGGCGGCGGCCTTTTTTTCACTCGTTCGTTTGCCGCACCTTCCTTCCTTCTCTCCACCAAAGCGTGCGCGGACGGAGGGGAGATGGCGATGATGATGAAAACCGAGATGGAACGGACGTGCCTGTCAACCGCTCAAAGAAGAAGAAATGAAGAAGAAAAGAAGAAGAAGAAGGGAGAAGGAAAGGAAAGGGAGAGGGTGGACGGGATGGGATGCAAGAGGGCGTTTTATCTTTTTTTTTATTTATTTATTTATCCTTGTCGTCGTCTGTTGCCGTGTCGCACATCCTGCTCGGCAAACTCGTCCCTCTCTTGGTCGATCTTCCCGGTTCCTCACACATGGGGGTTTTGGTCGACATCCCCAACGGGGGTCGGATCAAAGTCCCATCGTCCCTCCAACCATCCCTCCCTTCGCCTCTCCCTTCCCCTCCCTGTTTCCTTCTTCCCCCTTCCCCATAGCCTCACTCACTCCTTGACCCACCGGGGGGCATGGCTCAAGTCCCCTTGGATCGACAACCCATCCGAACCTCCCTTTCTTTCCACCACTCGCTTCATCTCCTCCCTCCCGTCGCCTTCCTCAAACCAAAAAAAGAGGAAGGAGAGAAAAAAAAGATCGCATCCTAGCACGGGGGCCCTGCTCTACCTCATCTTTCCCCCCTTCGCCATCTCGCATACCCCATCATCACCGTTCTCTCCTCTCTCCCTCTCTCGCATGCATACACCCATAAACGCAAGGGAAGGCCTCTCCACACACACACACACACCTTTATGCCGGATACCAAGACCAGGATCACGATCGACACCGAAAGTCTGACTCTTCATACCACATTTCCCACGCTTCGACCATCCACGCCAACTTGCTTCCAATCCTACGCACTCAAACCCACACTTTGCCTCCGGATCCTCCCACAATCGGTTGTCAAGATCCTGCTCCCTGCCACGACCTCCTCTCTTCCTTTCCACTCCTCCCTCTTTGAGAACGACCCTTCACGATTCAGAATCAATCGCTCGCTTTGACGACCACATCCAACGTCGAATCGAGCCAAGCTTTGAGCTCCTCTGTTCACCAACAGCACACATACACCGACTCTTCATCCGTTCCTCTCCCCCTGATTTACAGTTTTAGTTGTGGGCGAGGGGGAGGGCGAAAGCCGGGGGTTTAAAGGTCCACACTCCACAAAAAAGATCTACGCCCCCTTCGAGATCCCTTTCACACATACACGTGAAGGGTCCGAGTCCTTCTCAGTGCAATATATCTATCGAGCGATCCCCTTTCTCCTTCCTCTCTAAACAAAAGTAGCTCTCTTCGCCTCCAAGTTCGACTGGATCGGCTTCCCAAAGGAACGTTCCATCTCCTCGACTCGCCAGCCTGACTACCAGTTCTTCGCTTGTTCAGTGCCTTGGGAGGTGCTCTCTTCATTTCCACGTTCATCTTCGTCATCATCTTCTTCACCTAGTTTTCTTCTTCTTTCCTTTGGAGGGGAGGGGAGAAACTCCTTTTGCCCTAGCATAGCTTGGCTTTTTTTTTTTTTTTTTTCGAGACGATCTAGGCCGAGGGTTACAGTCGAGATGGCCGAGGCCTTAATCTACGATGACTCGCCCATGGCAGAGTACCTCGAAGGTGAGTCTATCGACTCAATCACATCCCCTCCCCGCTTCTTCGCCTTTCATGATCATAGCACAGAGTGGAAGCTTTTTCAGAGTCTCTATTCACATCGCTCAAAGCCAAACATACCCAACCACCCATGCCCTCCCAACTCTGTTTTCTTTCCTCTTTCCATCCTCCCAGAGACCGGGGCAGATGAGCAGGCTCTCCTTGAGTTATCGGCCAGAATGCCACCCCCTCCGCCCCGGTCGCCTTCGGTATCGTCCCTCTCCACGAGGAATTCGAAGCGGTTTTCCTCATCCTCAGCTTCGTCCGCCAATCTTCTCTCCAACGAAAGATCACCAGCCCTTCCCACCTCTCCTTCAGAGTATCGAAGTTCATTCGAGTCCCCAAGAGATGCGGTGCGACTGCCACCCCAGATCAAGTGTGACTCGGACGGCAAGCGCAAATCCAACCCTGGCTCAAGTGCGAGTCGGTCCCCAAGAATCAGGACAAGGAAGGAACGAAAAAAATCGGTAGAACCGCCGACATCAGCTTCTCCTCACCATGACAAATCGATCCGCGATCGGAAAGGTGAGCCACTGGAATGGCTTTCGCATTTCGTGCGAGATCTCGGGGCGGCGATGAGAGGCATCACGATGGACGTCTTCTTGCCGCTTCTCATTGCCGCGACCCAATCTGTCTGGGCCACCGTCATCTCCGGTACCACACTGGCGGATGAGCCCGGACAAGGGAGCGGTTCGCCCATCCAACCTCCCGTCGGTCTGCTGCTGCGGAAGGACTCTGGATCCGCAACCAAACCAGGAGGCTTTTCGGAGCGCTTCAAGTTCATCGTGTGCACCTCCTTCCTCCTCACTCCTTCTCTCTCCATCTCCTTCTACGATTCGGAGCCTCCTGCTCCAGAGCCTGCGGAAGATCCACCCAGCTCGACCGCCCTGCAGATCCCAGGCCCAGACCCTGTGCCGATCAGGGTGCATAGCAACGTCACCTTTGGCCATGCCTCAAAGCCAGTCGCTCAACATGGCCCGACTCGGAGTCCTTTGCCCTCTCTCAACCCCGACGGCGCGACCATAAGGAATGGTGCTTTACTCTCCGTCGCCCTCTTGGCCATTCTCAGCCGAACCTGGGATCTGTGGTTTCGATGTTCGCTTGCGATTGCGGCGTTGGCATGGAGCATGATCCTGCTGCTCAACCTTAGCGAGACAGACGAGACCGTCAGCTTCGAGCTGTCACATCGGCCGCGTCTCGATGCCCTCCCTTACCTCCGCTTCGGTATCGCGAACCACGAGTCCGAGCGGCGAGAGAAGAAGAGGATGCAACGAGAGGCCATAAGGGAAGCCAAGACCCTGGTCAAGGCCGCTCAGTCTCTCGACGTTGCCGTCAACAAGGCAATCAATGCAGTCCAAGAGGTCGAGTTGGTCTCCCGCGGCTACAAGATCTCCCACCCCCTCCCACCTATCTCGCGCATCGAGGCTTCTGGCAGCACGGCCTGGCCGTCGAACCAGAGTGCGTCCCCCCCTCGCGCCCGCGCTTCGATGATGCCCGTCATCAACGAGCAAGGGGCAAGGCTCTCTCGCTCATCGTCCACCGGCGCCAGCATGGGCTCCAATGGGAAGCACGCTCAGCGACCCATTTCTACCAGCGTGCCAATGGCTGGAAGGGCATCCTCTGCCTTTTCCGGAGAGTTGCTCGACGGCGAGTGGAATCGTCGCGGCACCACCAGTGCTGCCGCCGCTCATGATAGCATAGAGCCTCCCCGTCGGCTGATCCCACTCCGCCAGCTGATCTCGTCCACTCTCGAGGAGGTAGGGGCCGTCTGCCGGGAGGCCACTGCCGAGCTTGAGCCCTTTACTGATAGGGACGAGCTGAACTTGCTGAAGGACATGTATTCGCTCGAATCGGCAGGCGCCTCGATCACTGGCACCGATACCGAACTCTACGAGCCGGTGGGAAGCCCCAGAGAAGCTCCTCGCTCGCCTAGAAGAAAAGGTAGAAGCAGCCTGGACGAGCTCTTCGCGGCCGGGGCGTACGCAGGCAAGCGAACGAGCTGGACGGCGACCACGCCACGCAACTTTGGCAGCAAGAGGCAGTCGATCGACTCCTCTTTCGGAGGTTCACGTTTCGCTCTGGACGAAAGGAATGACGCCCCCCTATCAAGCATCTCCAGCCCTCCTGGCAGGAAGCGGCTCTCCCTTCTTTCGGATGGCGCCTCGACCCCCGCTTCGGTGCTGGACAGAGCCCAGGCGCCTGCGTCTGCGCCAGCGAAGCGTGAATCGTTCAGCTTGGATCCCTCGCTCCGGTCTCCTAGGATCCAGTACGTCTCGGACAAAACAGGGATCACGGGGCCCAATGAATCTGCGGTTTCGAAAAGGCTGAGCTACGCCTCGACCGGATCTGGGTCCGGGTCAATTAGCGCTAGGAGTCCATTCTCCCTTCAAGCTCAGATCGCTGCCGTCGGGACCAACACGACGCCAAGCCGATCCGGGTCACCCTCAATGAGCGCTGCGCTGCGAAGGAGCGACTCGCGAAAGCGTTCCAGCGTCCTCGGACCTTCGTCCCTCTTCCAGAACGAGACCCTTTCACAAAAAGACGAGGCACCTGACCCGCAGAGCTTGCTCGGATTGAAGCACTCGTTCGAGTCGGCTCACTCCGTCAGAAGGAGCACGCTCTGCCACCTATTGGCGCTGGACTTTTCAATGAAGGATCCTGTGAGGCTCGGAGGTCAGATCGAGGTGGGCCTGGAGCGGCACTGGGAACTGGTGATCGAGTGGATGCGAAAGCTGAGCAACAACTTTGGCCAGCGGGAAGGATCAATCCAGGCATGCCTGAAGCGCGAGATGGGCACCAACCTCGGCGAGTCTGGCAGGGACACCACCACAAAGAAGGTGGACGATCTCCTGCCTCCCGCTCTGGCTGAAGGCATCAATACCTCTGGTGCGTCTGGGCTTGAGGGTCACCTCGGATTGCAAGATCGGTTCAATGTCATGGCCATCCTGCTTAGGTCGGTGCAAGCCAAGTTGAGGTCATGCTGCGAGGACATCCGAGTCAAGCCGCCGCTTCCTTTGCACGGCACCACCTCGGATGCGTCCGAAGAGCAAGCCAGGGCAGACACAATCCTCCCGGACACCGGAGCGACTCTGAAGGCCGAGAACTTGGAGAGGGTCTTTGAAGGGATCCGCGAAGACCTCCTAGCACTCTCGGCCGAGTGGGAGGCGGGCCTCAAGATTTTGAGGAAGGAAAGGGGAAGGGTTCCGAGCCCCAGTGTGGCCGCCACAGCCGACGAGATCACGGCGAGCAATCTGTCTCGCGACCTGGAATCGCCGCTGGAAGCGGAGGAGGACGAGGAGGCGCGTGACAAGGCCAGGGATCGTGCCGTGTTCGAAGCAGGCGACGGAGGAGCGGACGTCATCGAAGCAGATGGCGAAACGGAGGAGGGGAGCATCGACAACGACTTGGCTGCCCTGCTCCTGAGGTCTACCTCTCCAAAACACCTGCCCCCTCCCGGCTTGGAACAGGTGTTCGAGAGCATCGCCGGACTCGCCGGGTCGATCGACTTTGGGAGGAGTGGCGGCAAACCTTCCAGGGAGGAGAGGATCAAGGAGGCCAGGAGGAAGAGGGAGGAGGCCGAGTCTGCCGCCACTGAGGCAAGGGCTCGGGCCAAGGCGACTGGTCCGGACGCCAACATGGTCGTGGAATTGAAGGACGTGATCAGGAGCAGGAAATCGTTGCAACAGCCTCCTCAGCCTCCTCCCCCTCCAGCCGTTCGGTCCGCCCTCGGAGGAGACGGTCGAGGGGGATTGGGATCGCCTCTAGACCTCGGGGTAAACTCTCTGAACGGAGCGTTTGATGGCGCTCCCCTCTTGTCGGCCGACGCAAAAATGACGGGAGTCGCGCTGACCCAAGCCACGGCAAGGGAGACTACAGGGGTCGCCATCGCGCCGGAGTCGAACTCACCGCCGGACGCCTACCGCCTGTCATCTTTGACCCCTTCGTCGGCCCAGGGCTCCCCGCCATCGATCGCTTCTTGCGGGCCTCGTGCAATCGACTGGTATACGGAAGCGATTAGCCCGCTCCAAGATGTGGGCGTGATCTCGTGCAACGACCGGGGCTCATCTACCTCTTCAAGGCAGACGAGCCAGTACGTCTACACGGGAAGACCGGGTTATCCCACTAGGAGGACGAGCTCGATCGAGTCTCCCTCCTCCACCCCCCTCTCACCCGGCAGCGTCGGAGACAGCGACGGTTTCGAGATCGGGAGCAAAATCAGGCCGAACGACCTCTACAGGGATCGGGCAAGGGCAAAGAGTACCAACAGCAGCAGCAAGGCCTTGGCGGCCGCCTCGATCAAAGAGTCATTGTCGTTGTCTCCATCATTTTCGTCGTCTTCGTCCTCCTCCTCCATCAGATCGCCGATCTTGGAGGTCGATGAAGGATGGCAAGAACGTGGGACGTTTTCGGCCAAGTTTTCTCCACCGAACGGAAGTGGGGAATCCAAGAACAGAACCGAGGCGAGTGGACTGCCGTCGTTGATCCACTCGAGCTCCAGCTCGTCTTTGAACGGTGGGATGGTGACGAGCAAGGGAGGCGGTGGCGGTGGCGGCAGGGATCGGGTCAAGTCCAGCTCGTCGCTGAGCTCTTTGAAGCACATGCTCTCGTCTGTCGGATCGCGTTCCAGATCAGGCTCGACCGTAGGTGGCGGAGGTGGGAAGGAGCCGGTTCCGGTCAAGGTGTGACGTTCGCACCCCCCCCCCCTTCCCCGTTTCCTCTCTCTAGCGATAGGGTCTCTTCAACTTGTCCCCCTCCCTACCTGGGTTCCTTCCGCCCTCTCTCCGTCGAAATCCTACTCTCACACCCAGAGGATCGACGCCCTCTGTCTTTTCGGGTTGTACCTTTTTTTTTTTTTTTTTTCTTCCCACTTTTTCTTCTTAGCGCGGATGAAAGCGAGACAGGTCTTCGCTGCCCCCTCATCCACCTTGTTTCAACTCGGTGGTCGTCGTCGTCTCTCCTCGGCAGGGGGAGAGGAAAGAATAGGAGAAAGGACGCCATCAAAGATCCGAATGGAGGTTGTCTGAGAGTTGGAACGTCTGTCCACTGTAAGAAAGGATTCGGGTTGTTGCGCGGCGCCTCTAGGGATCGCTCGCACGCATACACACACACTCTCTCTGATGGTGGGAATAGATAAGGGGGGGGGGGGGGAAAGGATTCAAGTAAGGGGGGGACTCTCATGTTCGAACCGGTCTGGCGATCGAAAGCCTTTCTTCCTCTGATTACGATTTTGATTTTGATTTTCATCTTTATGCAGAACGAACGAAATCCCTATCTCTTTCCCCCCCCCCCCCCCCCCCCCCCCCCCCCCCCCCCC
>KZ819968.1:12265-31174 GCA_003144235.1 Violaceomyces palustris | reverse complement strand
CCCCCCCCCCCGGTCTCTCCACCTCCTGCTGCCCCTGTGACAGCTTGGCCCTTTCCCTTCCTCCTTATCTCCTACGACGGGGTATCAAGACCTCCTTCACCTCCTCGTGCTTCCCTTCATACCCCGATCCAAAGAAACGAAGGAAAAAAAAAAGGAGAAAGTGAATCATTCACCGTAATCCGCCGAACCGGAAATACTTTTCACCATGTTTTCTCACTTACGAACCTCGCTTCCGCCCCACATAGCCACAGAGGAGAGCCGGTAACCCTTCCTCCCATCCCACCAAGTCCCCTTGATCCACGAATCTCGATAGCATCCGCAACTCTCAGCATTCTGGATCACCTTGTTAGGCAACGATGGACCTTATCCAGATCAACTGGACGCTTTAACTTCACACATTGGAACATGAACGGGTGTTGGGTGGATCCCCTCCCCCCCCCACACTCACACACGCATGACCTCTTGCTGCTTTTATCTCTAAATTTCGACTCCCCAAAGTCAGACACGATGCCTTTCTTGGGACCTGTACCGAGAGGCATTTCTTTTTCATGCCCTTGAGGTTTGATCGCCCTTATCAACTTCATCATTCAACCCCTTTTTGATTTTATTTTTTATTGATTTTTTTATCTTTCTCAACGCCTCCCTTTCCTTCCCCATCCGTTGGGTGGAAATCAGAAGTCAATAGAGTGAGGAGGGGGAGGGGAGGGAAAGGGAGAAGAAGGAGAATCGTTGGGAGATAAGTCCCCATGTGGCCCAAGGGGAGGGAAGGTCTTGGGTCCAAATGAAACGGCAGGCCTAGTCCTTCCAGACCTTGCCACAAATCTCAAGAGAGGGAAAAAAAAAGCATATGAATGTGCTTGCGACGATTCCGTCAGAGAAAGGTGTCCTTCTGCTCCGCCCCCCCCTCGTCCCCCTCGGTATCTGCCTTTTGATCCCTTCTTTTTTCTTTTGAACTCGCCGTTCTACTCAAACAATCCAGTTATCCTCTCGACCCCCCCCCCCCCCCCCCCCCCCCCCCCGGCCCCCCATCCTTGTACCTCCCAATTCAAGCACTTGTCAAAGCTCGGAAAGGACAGGGCAAAGAGCAACCCCTCGAGAAGTAGCTTCTTTGTAGCAAAGCGTCTGGGCTCGGCCCCATCTTCGATCTCAGTCGGACGGAGCCCTGGTTCTCTCTCCTTGGCGTCTTCCAAAAAATAAGAAGAAGAAAAAGAAAGGAGAGACAAAGGTAAATAGTACGGACAGAGCCGAGCACTCATCGACCAGCTCAAACTACCATGGGCATCAGGCAGAGGCTTGATGACATCAACAGCAGGATCTCGCTGAACCAGGAGACCGCGCTCGACAACCATGACCTTCGGCCGATACCCAAGGGGAAGAGGACGTGGAAGTCGAGGGATTGGATCTCGATGTGGGTCTCTGACCAGTACGCTCCCGCCACCTGGGAGTTGGGCTCTTCACTGGCTGGCCTGGGTCTCCCTGCCAGGGTGGCGATCCCCCTCTCCTTCTTCGGGTTTCTGATCATCGGCGTCGTCATGTGGTTGGCAGGCAACATCGGCGCCACGTACCACATCCCCTTTCCCGTGATCAACAGGTCCGCCTGGGGTATCAGGGGATCCTACTTCCCCGTCTTCGCCAGAGCCTTCCTGGCGCTCATGTGGCTCACCATCCTGACCTACAACGGTGGCAACGTTGTCGAGCAGATGCTCATCGCGCTGTCGCCTAGGTTCGCCAACATGAGCAACGCGTTCCCCGAGTCGGCCAACATCACTTCGAGGGGACTCCTGTGCTTCTTCATCTACTGGGCCATCCAGACCCCGATCTCGATGATCCCCATCGGAAAGCTCAAGTACTTTTTCGCTTTCAAGGCTCTCGTCTGCCCTCCGGCCTTCATCGCCATCGGCATCTGGGCTCTCGTGGCCACCAAGGGGGGAGGCCCGCTGGTGAGGGGCACCCTCGCCGACGTCGAGGGCAACAAGGCTTGGGCTTGCATTCAAGGGCTCAACATCGTCACCACTATCTACTGCACCGTGTCGGTCAACATCTCCGACTTCACCCGCTACTCTTCCAACGCCAAGAACACTTGGCAGCAGATCCTGCTCGTCCCTCTCACGGGTACCATCCCCGTGGCTTGCGGGTACTTTGCTGCCGACGCGTGCAATCAGCTCTACGGCGTAGAGGCCTGGGACCCGGCGACCCTGATCCGCCAGTGGGGTTCCAGACCCTGCGTGTTTCTAGGGGGCCTGGCATTCCTCATCTCGACCATCGGGGTCAACATCTCGGCCAACTCTGTCAGCTTTGCCACCGACTTCATGTCCCTCTTCCCTAGGTACCTAGACCTCAAGAGGGGGGCCCTCCTGGCCGCCTTGCTCGCGGTGGCCATGACGCCTTGGAACATTGTCAACGATGCCACCGCCTTTGTCAATTTCTTGGGGGCCTACGGATGCTGGCTAGGGCCCATCTCCGGCGTCATGCTGACCGACTACTATCTCTTGAGGAGGCAGAGGTTGGACATCCGCGAGCTTTACAAGCACCCTGAAGGCATCTATTCGTACACCTATGGCCTCAACCTGAGAGCCTACCTTGCCTTCCTGGTCGCCTTCGTCCCCAACGTTCCGGGTTTTGTCAACGCCATCAACCCCAAGGCCATCTCACACGACACTCCCACGTACCGGTTTAATTGGTACTTTGGATTCTCGGTCGCCTCGATGGTTTACTACCTCACTTGCCGTTTCATCCTACCTCTACCGGCCAACAGCCTGATCGACGAGGCGGTCTACCCTGACGACCTGGACGCTTCCCCGGACGGCTTCGAGCAGGGGAAGGAGTGTTCCCACAACGGCCCAAGTATGGAGGAGAGCAATGTTGGTCGATACCGTGCCAAGGTCAAGAGGCTCTTCCTGTCCACGCCCAAAGCCGAGGTCGACAGGGACGAAGACGACGGCGTTTACTCCGACCAAAGTTCGGGTTCGGCCACCCCGGACCTAAAGCTTCACTCTCACGGTTCGCAGGTGATCACCAACATTGATCTGGCCGACAAGAAGGGCTTTCGTTGAATGTCTGTTTCTCTGCACTTCTACTCCCACCTCGTGATCCCTGCGAAATCTTGCTTCACTTGATGCCAGGACAGCTGGTATTAGGGTGAAATGAGTGCCTCACTGTTGTACAACTAACTCATACACCTCAAACCCTTGACGAAGATGATCATGACTCCAGCTTTGACCAGAGGCTTACGAGCCAACGAATGCCGTTACCTCAAGGGGATCCGTGCATGGTCTTTCCCGGTGCCGAATTTGGTGGCGCAAGAATAGGTTGATAAAGAGGAGATTGGCTGGAGGATGCAGATAATGTCAGATGAGAACGGTGCCCTTTATACAAATGACGGTCCGACCGCCGACCCAGATCTCGCTACCCTTGCCTTCACGCCCGTCGACCGTCCTGACAAAGATCCTCCCATCCCTTCCCAACTTTGTCCCTTGTCTCGCTATGTAGTTGGGTGGAGCTTTACCTGCCTCAATCAACCACTTGGCCAATCCGGCGCTGGAAGCAGGAGAGAGAAAAGAAGGGAGAGGGGGGGGGATTCTGATGTGAGCTTTTCCCGAAGCCGAGCATCTCTTCGCCAAAATGATTTCCTCGACTCATTCACTGTCAATCTTCGTGGGGAGTGGTGAGGGCAAAGAGAGGAAGAGGAGGAGGAGACGAGGAGAACTCACTTCAACGAGCCCGTCACAGGGTCCTCCATCATCCCACCGCCGTCATCATAAAAGGCCCTGACCTCGTAGTCGGGTCCATCATCTTGCTCTCCGCTCGACGTCGCCTCTTTCCTCTCGACCTTGCCTATGACACCAAACTTGTACCCCGAAAGGAGGGCCGGATCCGAGATCTTGAGATCCAGCACGGTTTTCGAGTCGTTCAGTTCGAGACCGAACCAGCCCGGGCCGTTGTCGATCCACATCGAGTCCACCACGTCGCGGCCCTGTACCAGACCGGTCGCTTTGCAGACGTCGGCGATCAGGTCAGATCCCACCTCTCCCGTCCTTAGGAAGTCTGGAGCAAGGAAGGAGAGCAGGCTGAAACCCTTGAGGGGGTCGTACTTTTTCGAGATCCTCACCAGACCTATCCCGCACTCTTGGACAATCTCCAACCCTTGTCGTTTTCCCTTCCGCGCTTGATGGTCACCATCACCGAAATCCGCAGCATCGTCTTCGTCTCCGTCGTCGTTTTCCAGACCCATCTCGCTTAACCAGACCTTGCACGTCCCAAGGGTGGGGTGACCCGCGAAGGGAAGTTCGGCTTGGGGGGTGAAGATCCTGACCCTGTAATCCGCCTTGTCAGGGTCGGTCGGGGGTAGGAGGAAGGTGGTCTCGGAGAGGTTTGTCCAGTTGGCCAACCTCTGCATCGTCGCTTTATCCGGAACCTCTTGCTCGGGGCAGCGCAGAAGGCTGATCACGGCCAAGGGATTGCCCCTGTAGGCTTGATCGGTGAAGACATCCACCTGATAGAAAGGACTTGTCCTTCCTCTTCCACGTAGCCGGGTCTCTGAGGAGAGCATGTTCGATCCTTGGTTGCCTTTCTCCCAGATGAAATGGAAGGATGGGTCGCTAGGTTGAATCTTGGGACTCCGTCCTGGGAACTACGGTGGTTGGATAGAGCTGTTGAAGTAGGTACAAAAATGGCTCCTCTTATGGTTCAGGTACGACTGGGTGAAAGGTGAGGTGAGTCACCTGGTCTACAGTGAAGAATGGCTAGGAAAGGTGGGTGACTCACATCATGACTCACCCAGGTTCGACTAGCCGGTGTGACTTGGATCTGTGATCTCTGGGATGCCCGCCGACATCCAAGAGAAGTGAAGGTGGAGATGGGTTGGGATGACGGGGAGAGGAAGGGTGAGAAGAGGGAGAAAAGAGGCGGTGAGAGAAGAGAGACGGAGAGGGAGACCAGACAGAGGGAGAGAGATGGAGGGGAGGATGAGTTGGAGGAATCATCCCAACCACCTCACCTCACACCGAACCTGCTTCGCACGGACCCAGACTGGAGAGATTTTCCAGGTTTCTATTTTCAATTCTGTTTGTTTGGTTTTCATGGCTTTACGGTGACTCGCCCAAAATGAGACCGTGCGCGAAACCTCCACCCCCACCCCCACCCCCATCTCGACAGCGAGCGGTACTTGTAACCATGGGGATCAGCAACACGCTGCCCCCCGACTGAGATGAACCACCATGAGGGAGATACACAGTAGCAACCTCTTTCTCATCCGAAACCTTCTCGAGGCCAGACCCGAGGAGAGCCATCCAGGCTGAAGAGGGTCGGGGGCAGACGGGCTTCTCTTTCGGTCTCTCCCCTCTCCAGGATGAGTGTAATCCGTTTCCTCCTTTCCTTTGATGGCTAATTTACAACTTGAAAAGAAGAGAAAGGGAGAAAAGAAAGAGAACATGGAAGTCAGGGATAGAGAAAGAAGGATTCAAGGGGAGGACAGGAGAAGTGCAAGGAAGTCTCTGCGGTTCGTGAAATTCATTTTTTTTTCGTGATCGGTGGATGATGATGGCTGGAGGGATAGATGGAGAACAAGTCGATAGAACACGTACGACAATGGAAACTATGAAGCGAATCGATAGGAATGGGTAGAAATGGACAGCATACATTGACGAGAGTGGAAGGTAGATTGAGTGAGTGTATTCTTCTGTGGGTCTCCCTCTCAAGATCGCCTCTCATGTTCCATCTCCGCGTCTCTGGACTCGTAGACGACGCCGTCGCTGCTCTCCTTCCCATCCTTGAGGTCGCCTTCCACCTCGGACGTGCTTCTCTCCAGAGTAGGATAGATGGTGTTGTTCCCCCCCCTCATCTCTCCGCCGCCACCGCCTGCCTTCTGGGCGGCGATCCTGGACCTGAACTCCCTCCTCTTGGATGGGACCAAGTCGGCGATGGACCTGGCCACGATGTTGCCCTCAAAGGAGGCTGAGACCTCCTCGAGGGTGAGACCCGACGTCTCCGGGAGGAGGAATGCGGCCCAGAGGACACCAACGGTGGTGAAGCACCCAAAGAGGAGGAAAGTCCCGTACTTGATGTTGTTGAGTGCGATCGGTGTGATCTTGGCGATGACAAAGTTGAAGAGCCACTGGCACATGGCTGCAGCTGCCATAGCCAGAGTTCGGAGGTGGTTGGGAGCGCACTCAGCCGAGGTAGACCATGGGACGGAGGACCATCCCATCGAGTAGCCTACGACAAAGATGTAGACCATGGCGATGGTCAGGTAGCCGACGCCATCCACAGGTGTCCCCGAAGGTCGGACTGCTTGGTAGATGGCGATCCAGAAGAGGGCAAAGACCTGGATCGCACCACCGATGATGAGACACCACTTTCTCCCGAGTTGTTCGATTGCCACGGCAAGGAACAGGGCAGTGAAGACGATCTTGACGATACCGTAGATACCCGTCGCAAGGAGGCCAGTATTCGTCCCCGTGATCCCGAGCGATTTGAAAATCTGAGGGCTGTAGTAGTTAATCGAGTTGGTTCCAGTCAGTTGCTGAAAGAGCATGAGCCCTGCTCCGATAAAGACCCTGTAGGTGGTTATCTTGTCGGAGAAGGCCAGCCTGAATTGTTTAGCGACGGAGAGCTTTTCACGTCCTTCGAGGTCGGCCTCGATTTCTTCGACGATTGCCTTGACGTGCGCGTCTTCCGGGCTGGTACCGTGGATGCGCGAGAGGGATTTGCGAGCTTCGGCCGAGCGGTCCTTCTCTACGAGCCACCTGGGCGATTCGGGCTGGAACGAGATTGTGGCGAGGAAAAGGACGCCGGGGAGGATCTGGAGCGCGAAGGGGATCTGCCAGTGCCTCGTGTCGAGTTCGTCGAGCTTCTGCTGGGTGATGCCATAGTTGACAAAGTAGGCCAAACAGATACCGGTGACATTCAGGAGCTGGTACATTCCCGCGAGCCTTCCGCGGATCGCTTTGGGGGCACATTCGGAAAGGTAGGTGGGGACCACGGCCGAGGAGAGACCCACTCCGAAACCTCCGATGACCCTACCCGCGTAAAGCTGACCGAGGGCAGAGCTAGCTGACTGGCTCCCAAGCCTGCAGAGGACCTGGATGAGACTGCCGATGATAAAGATGATACCAGCGAAGAGCATGGTCGGCTTCCTTCCGAACGTGTGGGGAAGGTAGAGACCCGAGGCGGCTCCGAAGAAGCATCCGGCCTGAAGGACCGAGACGATGTTGCCTTTGAGATTCGCTAGCTCGCTTGGCTTTCCCGCCAGTCCGAACGAGTGTTGGAAGGCATGCATGTCTAGCACACCACCGATGAGTCCCGTGTCCCACCCAAACAGGAGACCTCCAAAACTGTTTGCAAGAGCCAGAGGTCAGGAGGGCAATACCGGTTGGATGGTGGTGGTGGAGTCAGTCGGTTTGCTCGAGGAAGGAGAGGCAATATTGGTCACATCCAACATCCTCACGTTGCGAGCCCTCCCTTTGATCGCACGGTCAACTCACGATGCCGATAAGCCGAGAAGGTATACCCTCCAGTTCTGCCTCACTTCCGTGACGATGGCCCTGTAACCAAACCTCTCACTGCCCTTGGCTTCGACCGCGACCTCATGGTTGGCGGTCACGGCAGGGTACTGGCTCTCTTGGCCAGAAGGGGTGTAGGATAGCTTGCTGGTCATGTTGGTCAGCCCAGTTCTCTTGCCTTGTTGGTGGGCGAAGATGCGTAGCTCTCGCTCAACGTTACGAGCAGTTTGGTGACCGTGACCTCTTTCTAGTTGTAGAATGGAGAGAGAATCTATGTCGTGTGACCGTTGGAAAGAGGCAGTGCAGTGTTGGAGACCTAAAATAGAGACGTGGTTGCAAGGTCAAGGAGGACCAGTTTGGAAAAGAAAAGGAGAGGGTGCGGGAAGGGGGGGGGGGGGGAGGGGTTGTACAGTCGGCGGGGGTCTTTTATGGATCGTTTCGAACTTCAACGACGGCAAGAGAGGGAGAAGGTGAGGGAGGAGATGTCTTGGTTGATGGAGTGATTTTGTGGGGAGAGAGTGGTCTGCGGGGAAGGATGAGGATATGGAAGTGGATATCGATTGTGGGGTTGCGGGGTACTTGTACTTATCCCCCCCCCCCTCCCCCTTCACACCTCGTGGAGCCGAGTCGGTTCAATGGACGGAAGAACTTCCCCACAATCACCTCACGCGGGGAGAAGCGGGGGGGCGGGGGGGCTGCAAGCTGTCCAATGGCGGGAAGAGGACCTCCCTTGACCGGCTGGAGAATCACAATGAATGGAGGAACGTCTTTGCTCTACCTGAATGCAAGCTTTAGGATGCCACCCTGTTCCTTTCCGCATGGACATGGAGCCGCCTTACCCGACACGACATCCACATTTTCATTTTTTGTTTTCCATTTTTCCTGCGCTCGGACACTGGTGGGATTGCAGAATTCCTGGTGATAGTCCGTCCGTCCGTGGCATGGTCGATGTTCATCTTAATTATTAAAATGTATTCTTACCGCATTCATGGATCAACTTTGTCTCGCCCTGCAGCCCGCGTCGAATCCAGTCCGTCCAATCAAACCCAAACCCCTCCCACTCGATTCTCGCATGCGAGTTACTGAGCGACCGTCGTCATCTTTGCAGTCCAACCCCATCGTCTTTCTCGCTTCGAAGCCGCAAGAGAAGAGGGAGGGAGAGATCAAAAGCTCAACAATCTCTTCGCTTGCGCTCTCGCGATCGAATCCTCAGTTGGAGGAGGTCACCATAGCCTGACTCCCACCCAACGTTGAAATCCATCATGACCGATTCGCACTTATCGAGTCACACAGAAGCTTTGACGAACGAGTTCCTCTCTTCTTTCCCATCACTCCCCCACCTTTCCTCCTTGGAGTGTTCGTTCAGCGGAAGAATCCAAGACCCCCCCCCCCCCATGTGGCATCCTAACCCTCAGGAAGAGAATCAAGGTTACATTGCATTTCGCAAAGAACAACCTGGTCTGTGTACAGCACTATTACGACAGTCAGAGTGTTATCCGATTCGAAGCAATCCCTTTGACCGAATCGAGAAAATAAAAAACAAATGAAAGAGAAGGGAAGAAACCAACGAAAGAAAGAGCGAAGACCGGGTTTCGCCTCTTCGGTCCTTGCTCCTTCGGTTTCCCCCCACCCCCACTTTGATCCCAACGAACAGGGGAAAGGGAGAGAGGAAGAAACGGATGAGTCGCTGCGTGTGAATTCTCCCATCTTCGGACCGGTCCTTGGCAAACAGCCATGGTATGGGGCTGGATGGGTTTAGGAGCGGATTTCGAGACCTATCGGGACTAGCCCCAAATCGAAGAATGGTAAGGGGCTGATGGTGGGTAGACGCAGGGAGCGGAGTCGAAGGACGGGGAAGAAACATGCGACAATGGGGTCTGGGTGTGAAATCCGGAAGCCAAGCCAGGCCAGGGTATCATCAGAATGAGGCCATGTTGATTCGAGCTTAGCCTGACGACCAGGAGTTAGGTGAGCAGAGTGGAGAATCTTTTGAAAGAAAGGGGGGGGGGGGGTAGGTCTTGGGAGGAGAGTGCAAGGAAGAGGTCACGGAGGAGGGGGGAGGGGGGGAAAGGGAGATGGAAAAGGGAAAAAATCGCACCCCGCGGGGTAGAGAAGCACTTTATATATGCTTCATCAGGGCTTCAGCCAAAGGCCCCGGTCCTTCGGTCCGGGGCCTAAGGGTTGATGGTTTGCTCGCCCCGGCTCAGCTTTGCGATTAGGAACTCCGCCCACGCAGAAAGCACAACACATCAACTCCCCACGCGCCCGTTGCCCCCATCCCCATTCGACCCTCACCCCATCATCATTCCTCTCCGTGAGCTCTTTTGTTTCGGACGTGTCCCCGCCCCCCGACCCTTAATCTCTTTCTCTTTCTTAGTCCTTTTCTCTTCTCTCTTCTTCTGATTCCATTTTCTATTATGGAAGAGAAGGAGAGATCCCGCCTCCCCCCCTTCTGCGTGCTTGTTCCCACGTACGCCTGACCGAGCCAGGGTTCAGAAGAGTGCTGTATGTGATGCATACACTCGCTCTTGTACATGCGTACATCCGAGTGTCGGCACGAACAAAGCGTGGATTGATCTCGTCAACAATCGATGACCTGTCGTCTTCGCCACACGAAAAGGGTTGAGAATCGAGTTGGAAACGAAGAATCTCGCAAGCCAAACCTGGTTTGGTTGATGTTGCTGGGTCTCCTGTGGGGATGAAAGCATGAAAGAATGCACGTACTGTACAGTCAAAATACGAACACAGGTCTCGGAAGACATGCTGAAGAAGGTGGGGGGACGGATGGAGGGTGGTTTGCGGAGGGGGGAGGAGGAGGGAAGAGGAGCAGGCTTGACTTGCGTTCCCACATTCGATCAAGCAGGAGCCAAGCCTTCGGTAAGATTGTAGATCTTCTCCCCCGCGGGGGAAGAAAGGGGAATTGGATTCGGCGCGAACCGCCAGAGCCCGAGCTGTGCCAAGAGGGAGCTGACAGTCAAACTTGAATTTCGACTCCGGAAGAACTTTGCCCACCACGCTTTCGACCTTGTGCCAGTCAATTGTTGCGGCATGAATCAACATGATAGCTTGATCCCCCTGCCCAAAAAAGAATAAGAAAAAAAAAACCCCCAGAAAGGGTCCGCAGAAAGGAGCACTGAGTGGTCAACATTGGTCAATCATGTGCATCCCTGTCTGGTGTACGTCAACACGTGTGACTTGGCTCTTTCCCCACCTCTTTCACTTGAAGACATGATTGACGGGAGGCGTGGGGAAGAGAGCGAGACATGGATGACGACTGCTGGAAGCATTCCCGTCCGCTACCCCTTCTTGATCCCTTCTTTTCGCCACCCTAGCACTCGTCATGTGTGGAGTGCATGTTTCTCTCCTTTGGCAGAAAGTAAGGAGGTGGGGGGAGGGGGAAATTAAATAAAAACAAAATCAAGAGCAAAAAAGAAGCGAAAATAAGTCGAGGTCAAGGGACTGGTTGCTTGATGATCTCTTTTCCATGCCTGAACTTCTCGCTCTTCTTTCTCCTTCTCTCTCTCTCTTCTCCCTCTCTCCTCTCTCTCTCTCTCCCTCTCTCTCTCTCCCCCTCTCCTCCCTCTCTCATGTTGTAAGGAGGTGCGAGTACGAAACACAGCCTTGGCCAGTCCTCATCCAACCATCCAAGCATGGGTGCCCTTGACGAGGAAAGGAGAGGGAACCCTTTTCCCTTTCACGTGGGAGACTACTCGCCGGAGACCGCCAAGGAGGAATGGGAGAGAAGAAGAGGACGGCCGACTTCTTTTCCAAAGCTCTCTCACTCTGATTCGATCACCACCCTCTGAACATAGCTGGTGAGGAGGAGGCCAGTAGACTGCTTAGTCCGTCGAGGAAGCGTGGGTGAGGGAGACCTTTCCCTGATGGGGTAAAAAGTCGAATCAAGGGCGTGAGTCATGGTGAGCCGAGACTCTGACTTTCTCGAGGGCTGAATTTGGTTGAATATGAACAGGCTTTGATGGCTTGTCCAAGAGCCTCCCCTCTGCCTCTCTTCCAAGCTCTTGTCTTGGATAGAGAGTCAATCCACAAATGCGGACCAGGGGTGAGAGGAGGTTCATTCCAGAAAAAAATAATCATTGCCAACAACATTGTGACTTTGGCTTCCTCCCATGCTTGATCCTCGTAGCACTTAACAAACTAACTGGCTGCCTTTGCCTGACTTTGCAGGGTCGCCAATCGCGTACCCATTTACGCGCTCTCCCGAGAAGTGAGAGAAAGACATGCAACGCGTCTCGCTCGACTGAGGTTTGGTTGGTTCATCAACTCCACTCACGTGCCACAGGGAATCTCAATTTTTTATTTTTTATTTTTTAATTTCCTTGGAAAAAAAAAAAAAAAAACTTCTTCTTGGCCAACAGAACCTGAACGATCGGAAACCGCAAAAAAAAGGAAAGGAGAGGAAAAGAAAAGTAAACGTAAACGTAAACATTTTAGCAAACCAATTTCCTCAACTCACTCTGTCTCCACTCTGCCCTCATCTCTCACCTTGTCTTTGTCTGCCACCTCTTCTCTCCCTATCTCTCTCTCTCTCTCTCTCTCACGCACACACGACCGCACTCACACACGCTCTCACGACTTCAGCCTTCGCAAAGGGAAAGGGCAAAGGTAGTCCTTTCAGGCATCCTAAACCCCCATCGGCCACCATTCCTTGGAAGAGTCTTGCAAGCCCACGTCCCCAAAGCCCTCTCTTCTGACCAAGCCAAGGCTGAAATCATCCTGTTTCCCCTCTCTAGGCTTCACCTTTTCAACTTGAACTCTGAATCTTCGCTAGAGAATCGATACAGAGAGTCTCCACTTCCTGGTCGGTCTTGCTGAACACGGGCTCGGGAAGGAGCCGACAGCCCAACATTCCAGTTTTCACGAGGATCGTTTCGTGGATCCTGAAGCCACATTCCGTTCCCCAAGTAGTAACACGATCCCTTTCTATCAAGCAACAGCAACCTGATCCCTCTCCTTTCAAACCTCTTCCGCAGCCCTTCCTCTCCGGTAGAAACCGTGTCCAGCCAGAACAACCCCCTTTCGCCGAGGGGACAGGGAACACCTCGTCTCCCTCCTCATCACCAGTCATCAGATCCAGTCCATCCTCCAACCAAGGCTCGTTATCATTCGAGAACTTTGAGACCAAAGGCCTCCGATCAGGACCCATCACTTCTGGATTGGAGTTGACCGACGTCTCACAAGTGTGGATCAAGCCAAATCCAGCGAAGGAGCTAGAGTCATCAACCTCAGCCACCAACATCAAAGTTCTCAGCGCCAAAGTCAAGCCCATACGCATTCCTTCCGAACAATCTTTGAAGAGGCAGTTCTTGATCGACCAGGGAGGACCCTTGCGGTACATCCAAACCCGATTCTTGCTCTATAGCAGTAGCGTCAGACTGGCGGAGAGGAGAGCCAAAGATCTCCAGAGCCACTACAACTTGGTGAAGATCCGGAGGGATAACAACATCGCTCCATCGTCGAATTCCGCTGGAAAGGAGGTTCACTACAAGGAAGCATTGATCAAGACGGAAGGAGAAACAGAGGCGACCAGGATCTTCAAGGGAATCAGATTCCATCTCGAGTGTCACAAAAGGCTCGTCCAGTCGACACAGAACAGAGTCAATTCGCTCGAGGTAGCGTTCACCAACTCATCCAGTGCCTCTGCCACAAACATCAAAGAGGAGGAAGCCAGCGTCGAGCCTTGCGGCGCGAGCTCGCAAAAGCCAAGATTCAAAAGCTTCGAGAAGGGAATCAGCTTCGTAAGAGGTCATCTCGCATTATACAGCGGCTACGTCAATAGAGCGGAAAACTCGGCGGTCGTGCTGGAAAAGTTTTACAAGGACCCGATCGGCGGCAGCGCATACCTCCTAATCCGAGAAGAACTCAGCACGGAGGAAACAAAGAAGGCCAAGGCAAAAATGGTCGAGCATCTGGAAATGAAGAAGGACGCGGAGAAGAAGAAGCCTGCTGTGGTTCTGGGAAAGAGAAAAGCTGAAGAGGAAAATGGAGCCAAGGCGGGTCGGGCGCTGAAAAAGTCGCAGCCAGAAGCCATGACGGCCAAGCCAGGTAGCAACTGGAAGGCGCTCAAAAAGAGCCTCAGCACAGATGCACCCAACAAAGCGGGAGGATCCAGATCGTCGACGCACGTTACCAGAGGATCAAGGATCGTTGGAGCAAAGTTGGCCATCAAGGAAGCTCGGACGGCGGCCGAAAAGATCGTTTCCTCGAGCACGGCCAATGAGCCTGGCTCCCGCACCGGTACGAGCAGCCCTCGCAGCGGCACGGGAAGTCCAGCGCCGACGACTCTGCCTTGGTTCGCAGAGGACCTCAGCCCGGAGGACCTGGCGATGGTCAAGGAGAGCACCGAAGCCAGAGTAGCCCGAACCCTACAGTGGGAGGGGGTCGCGGACGAGGAGCTCAAGAGAAAGATCATCCTGGGAGGCTTGCCAGAGGGGGCTTCGGAAGCGAAGAAGGAGCCCGGCAACTACCTGGCCATCGACTGCGAGATGGTGGGCGTCGGACCGAACGGATCCGAGTCGCTTCTGGCCAGGGTCTCGATCGTCAATTACCATGGTGCGACCATCTTCGACAGTTTTGTCAAGCCGGTGGAGAAGGTGACCGACTACAGGACTTGGGTCTCTGGCGTCAGGCCCAGGGACCTCAAGAACGCACCCAGCTTTGCAAAGGTCCAGGCTGAGGTCGCAAGCCTGATCAAGGGCAGGGTGCTCGTCGGCCACGCGATCCAGAACGATCTCAAGGCGCTCCTCCTCTCCCACCCACGGCCCCTAATCCGAGACACGGCGACCTTCCAACCGCTCAGGGATCTTGCCAAGACCAAGTACCCGAGCCTCAAAAAGCTGTCCAAGCTGGCGCTTGGGATTGAGATCCAGAAGGAGGGGCATTCGCACTCGTCCGTGGAGGACGCCAGGGCCACCATGGCCATCTTCAGATCAGTCAAGAGCAGGTGGGATGAATCCCTGCGAGGTAAAGGCGGTGGCTCGAAATTTGAATCCGTCATCAGCGCTGCCAGCCAAATCTGGCAAACCTCGCGGCTCGGATCCTCTGTATCTGGGACCGGTGAACCGTCGAGTTCCCCCAACGCCACCAATCTGAAAAAGAACAAGAAGAAGTCCAATCCGTCGAACGGGGGCAATGGTGGAGGACCGAGTGGGGAGGAGGAAGGGGATGAAGTGGTGGTGGTCAAAAGGACCAAGGAGCCGGCCAAGGCCGATTGGTGGAAGGAAGGAATGTGACATAGAGATTGGAGTTCTTCTTCTTTTTCTTCTTCCTCAACCAGTTGGAATCATGGATCTTTCAAGATGAAGGGCCCAAAGAATGTTGTCGCATAGACAGAGACACGCACGCATCTCTTCTCCTTTTCTCTCCATCCTTTCCCCCCACCCTGTGCCCTGTGCCCTCAATTTGGCACGCCCTCACCCTCCTTCGTTTCCGATCAACTTTTCTCGTGTATGCCAATGTATATCTAGATCATCGCCATCATCCCCCGCTTCATCCTGCGGGCTGTCCTCGATTCCTTTATCAATTTGTTTTTCGGAAATAGATTCGGAGCACACGGGGTATGGCAGCAGCGAATGGTACCTTTTTCTTCCTCTTCCTCTTTTTCCAGCTTCCGAGATCCGCTCGAACTATGAAGTCACCCCGACCTTCGACCCATGAGGGCGAAAATTGGGTATCCATGAGCTCCTGTTCCTCACCTGATTCCAGCCACAGTCTGAACCTGCTTGATTTAGAGGTTGAAGCTGACCTAGACATGGGTCCTTCGTCCCAGCGCCTTCCCCCTTTCAACTCCATTCCGTCGTCCTGGTGGTCATGTCTCTGGCCCTGTCTGTGTGATTGCACGATGAGAGAGAGAGGGGGGGGAGAAAGAGAAGCAGGCTTCAGTTCATTCTGTGCTTCGTTTGGATTCTCTGATCCTGCTACTATCCTGTTTTTTTCACCTTGTTCTTTGATTTCTCCCCTTCACGCTTCGAGTGGAATGTGTTGGATCCCGGATGAGTGGAGGCCTGTTCGTCGGTCGGGAAGTTAGTCGCGTCCGAAGCTTGCGTTCCTCCTTTCCTGAACCCCTTTCGGCAAGGGTCCAAGTCTCACATCTTCTCTCCTCCTCTCTCTCTTGTCTCAACCTGTTCATTTCCACCCTCTGATTCTTTTACGATCCATCATCGATTCGGATACTTCCTTCCATCCCCCCTCACCCTATCATCCTTTGGGCCTCCACATCATCGCCATCTTCCCCAAGAGCGTCAGAGTGGCTGGGAGAAAGGAAAGAGGGGGTTACGGATTCGAAGAGGCTACTCGCCTTCCAAGGTCCACCCGCACTTGCGATTAGCCACCATGTCGCTGGTAGACTTCCTCCTTAGCCTGGCCATGTGAGTTCGACCTACCAAAACTAACGCCTTCCGATCGACTCGGTCTCGCTTACACCTCCGTCTCGCCTGTCGGCCTCTCCTTGGGATGTTTTGATTTCTTTTTCTTCTGAAAAAAAAAAGTCTCATGCTCAACCTGATGGAGGCATTCAAGTCACTCTCAACGGCGACTCCAAGCGATCTAGCAAAAAGCTCGATCCAAGTGGTCCGGAGCTCGAGGTCAAAGGCTGCTGACGGAACCGCCGGATCCTTGTATCGCCAAGTATCCACGAGGCATAGGCTGGGAAGCTCGGAAAGGAGATTGGCTGTAAGGAATGGTCTTGTGCTTCTCGTAGTCTGGGTGAGTAGATCTGGATTGGTCACAGTTCCATCGAAGTCAGTGGAACCGACCCTGCATCTGAAAGGTGGCGATGGGAGGCAAGCAGCCGACTCACTATTCCGCTAACGCTCACCAATCAACTTTGAATCCACTACTACTTGCCCTACGATCAGAATCTCTGGGTCAGAGTAGAGCCTTTCATGGACAATGTTGTGGCTTGGTTTGTTCCTTTTTATGGAACATTTAAGACTCTGTTCCTCCTCTGGCTCCTGGCCACAAGAAGCATGGTGAGAATCAACCATTTCTCTCTCATCCGTGTGCGTCCGAAGCTCTCCATCTCACCCCTTACTTCAAACATCGCACCGTTTCCTTTGCAACCGATACTAGGGATCTGCTTTGATCTTCTCACGCCTCATAGCCCCTACGGTGAGGCCTTATGAGCCTATGATTGACTACACCATCTCAAGGTTCAAGGCCATGTCCCGTGCATCAACTTTGCTAAGTGTTTACCTTGGGCTACAACTAAAACAATTTTTCCTTGGGATCCTGAGTCGATTCAAGAAGACCGATGGGAAGCCAGATCATGGAGGGGCGATGGAAAAACCAGAGACGTCCGCGAGCCATGGTCAATCCTTTTCAAAGCTGCGAGTTCCTCCACCATCGGCTGGAGGCTCCAAACTCTTGACTCCAGCCAAGCGAGCTGATAAGATATCCAGCTCAGCTGGAAGTCATCAGACAAAGGTTCTGAGAGACCCTCTTGCCCCTCACAGGAGTGCTCCTCCCCTACGCAGTAAAAGTAGTGTCGCATCTCTCCGCAGCCTTCCTGTTCCGAGCCACGAGCCTTCCTCTGGCGGCTCTCGATCGAACACAAGAGGAAATCATGCAGCGGATCGGGGCTCAGTCGTGACGAGCACCGGAGTGCCTCAAACCGTTTCTCATTTGGGAAGGCCTCCGTCGCCGCCTGTATCCCTGCGTCAATTCGCATTCATTCCGAGCGTAAACGGAGGTGGGAATATGTTGTCATCGTCGGCCCACGAAGCTGGCAGTGTCCTCTCCCCTTCGAGGCCGAACATCCCCGGCGGATTCATGTACGATGGCATGACACCACTGAGGCCCCGCTTCCTACCTGCCACTGACCCGTTCGGTCACTCGCAGCGGATCGGCTGCGGAACACACATCCAAGCTGAGCATAGGGACGCCGAGGAAACAGTCTCTAGCGGGTCGAGGGACTTGACAGTCAGCTCTTCTGAAGTGGTCGTCTCCAATCCTCGGTACGCGGACGACAGCTCCGCGACTGCGTCTCCGGAGTGGAGTCAAGCGCAGTCGCTGATCGGCGGATCGGACGGGACAACGAATGGGAGCGTGTTCGTAGCACCACCAGCCCGGAAGCGTAAATCATCGTCGGTTGCGAGTCATACCTTGGGGCGGGGGGAAAGAAGCAAGGACGGTCAGAGCCAGACAGCGAGCAGCCCTCCAAAAGCCAGGCTCACGCGTTCGAGGGTCTCCCGATCGCGCGCGGCTCACGGTCCGGGGGTACCAAAGCTACGAGCCTCGAGGGTCGAAGGCGAGGATGAGATTCAAGGGCCAGGCGCAGATGATGGCGCTTGGAAAAGGAGGAAGGTGAGCACCACCTCTAGAATCGGCGTGCGTTCAAGCGGCTCTCCAAAACGAAGCGAGATGGGCAAAGGCGAGTGGGACTCGCCGGTCCCCGCTGTTGGGAGCGCTGGGAGCGTAGATCGATCGGGAGGGGAGACGAAGAAGGCGACAGCAGCTTCCAAGGGCTCCAACGGCTTGTCGTCGGGAATCCAAGCCAAGCCCAGGGCTCGAAGGGTGCCAGTGGCAAAGCAGCCTGCGATGCTAGATGCCATTCAAATAGAACAAGCTCGGGCAAAGGCGAGGGGGATGGTGGCGGTGAGAGCCGGCCAGGTCGAAGAGGCAACCAGCGAGCGCAGTAACCCCAATTTGCCACAGGTCGGGATGGGGGCGATGTCGAACCGGGGCGAGGGCGCCAAGCGTGGTGTCGCAAGCGGTAAGATCGAGCGAGGACCACGGTTGGATCCGGAACCTCTTCCCTCCAAAGTCCATCGGACGCGCGATGTTGGAGTGCGGCGGGCGCAGAAGTGAGGATGCGAGAGGAGGAATGGATGCGTATATGCCGTACAACACAACCACGCTGTAACTACCATCCAAGCGGACAAATTCTACATACTGTACAATACGAGAGACCAAGAAGAAAGTTGACAGTATGTGAGACAGTGTGTGTGTGTGTGGGCCTCCTTCTTGGTCGATGCTGAGGATGGTAGGTTGGGTCCGATAGTGATGTCAAGTCGGTGTTGATGGGCTCACCAGCTTGTCGGCCGAGTGAAACCTTGGTTTTGGCTGTTGGTCGGTTGGATTCGCTCGACTTTCTCCTACTTTCTTCAATTCGATTCAATCGAGTGATTGTTTTAACGCCGGAAGATGAAGTAGAGTTCTGAGTCGTTCTAAACCAATCATCTTCGCTCTTCAATTCACGCTCTGACACCTCCTCACTCTGCGAGTATTCGGTGCCAAGTGCGAATAAAAAGCTGGATTAGAAAGATTCGCGTTTGGGCTTTGGCATCACTTCAAGACTTAAAACGAAATCGTCCGGTTCAAGTCGATCGTTAAAAGTCGAGTTGGACCCTTCATTCGATCCTTCTTTTCTTCACTTTTTTTTTTTTTTTTTTTG
>KZ819968.1:0-12255 GCA_003144235.1 Violaceomyces palustris | reverse complement strand
GCTCGCTCCTTTTTTTTTTTTTTTTTTTTTTTTGGTTATTGCGATTCTTTTTTTCTTTTCTTTTCAACGAAACCTTTTTTTTTTTTCTTTCCGCAGGGGATCGGGAAGGAGAGGAAGAGGAAGAGGAAGAAAAGGGAAAGAAGGAGGAGGAGGAGGAGATTTACAACAAGAGGATCGGACAACGAAGAAAAGAAGAGGAAAGACGAAGAAGAAGAAGAAGAAGGAGAAGAAGAAGAAGAAAAAGGTGAGAAAAGAAAAAGGAAAGGATGAGAAAAGGATCGCCGCCTCCTTCTTGATGTGCTCCCTCCTTCTTGTCGTCGTCACCCCATATATGCATACATATATATACCTTACAGGTTCTTTCACCTGATCTCTCCCCCCTTCTCCCGGTCTCTCTTCCCCCGCTCTCCTCCCTCCCCCCTCCCCCCTCCCTCGACATATCTTCTCTCTCTTCTGCGCTACATGCTATCGCGGAGGGGAGAAAGGATCGAGAGAGAAGGGTCCCCCTTAGCGTGCCGTCCTTCTCCCACCATTCCTCCACGACCAAGACCGTAGAGATCGCCGCCATGAACCAATCCTACATGAAGAGGCTCAGGCAGTCGACGAGGAACAACCTCTCCTTGAACGGACCCCTCCCTGGCTCGCCTTCCAACCTCGCTTCCACCTCGGCCATCGCTCAAACCCCCACTCCCCCGCCAGGCTCGGCAGCCGCCGCCGCCCTGGCCAGGGCCGAGCAGCAGGCACTTCACGAGTTGGAGCATGGCTCCGATACCACGGCCCCTGCTACCCCAACCTTAGATACCCAGCAAGCCGCCGCCCTCTCGCCGCCACCTTCGGCTCCAAGGACCCGTCAGAGCTCCCCCTCGCTCCAAACCAACTCGTCCAAGAGGAAGTCGAGGTCCTCCAGACCCGATGGCATCACCTCCTCCCTCGTCGCCAAGAGGTCAAAGTCCTCAAGGCAGCCCACCTCGCAAAAGTATGAGCCTCCCGCCACCAGGCTCTCCGACCTGGGTGGGATCGCCTCGTCGATTGAAAAGGTCCTCGAGCTCATAGCCATGCCCTTATGCCATCCCGAAATCTACAGCCACACGGGCGTCAAGCCACCTCGCGGCGTCCTCCTTCACGGTCCCCCAGGCTGCGGCAAGACCATGCTCGCTGGAGCCCTGGCAGGGGAACTTTCCGTCCCCTTCCTCTCCATATCCGCCCCCTCGATCGTCTCCGGTACATCGGGCGAATCCGAAAAGACGCTCAGAGATACTTTCGAGGAGGCGGCTTCCATCGCCCCTTGCATCCTCTTCATCGACGAGATCGATGCCATCACCCCCAAGCGAGAGACCGCTCAGAGGGAGATGGAGAGGAGGATCGTCGCTCAGCTCTTGACCTGTCTCGATGGTGAGTGCCCTCCCCCCCTTCATCTTAATTCGTTCGAAGGCCCCCTTACTCGTAGATCCAAGGGTTCAAGATGACTCAGCCCACATCCTCACCTTGGACTGTTCCTCCCACCGCCTCCAGACTTGTCATGGGAAAAGACCGATGGGAAGCCCGTCATGATCATCGGTGCGACTAACAGGCCAGACTCGTTGGACCCTGCGCTACGTCGAGCTGGAAGGTTTGATCACGAAATCGCCATGGGAGTTCCCGACGAGGATGGAAGAGAGCAGTGAGTTGGCGTGGTTCTTCCTCTGTTTAATTTTTGCTTTGCTCTTGAAGCGATCGCGGGCGACTTTTCGAGGCGTGACACGTATGATGGAAAAAATCCTTCCAGGCATGAACAGTCCTCGGACAACATGTATGCCTAAAGCCTTCGGGCACCCATTCAAGTCTCTGAATATTCCGTTCACCGCTTTGGAAAGTCGCACTCGCCCGATGAGCGGACAGGCAATCCCATTGTCTGCGTCGAGCCATTGCTGACCGAGTGGCCTCTTCCAATCCATGTCTCTTTGTGCTTGGCGCCCCCCGTTGCAAGGATCTTGCGGGTACTGGCCAGCAAGCTCCGCCTGGCAGGGGACTTCGATTTCCGAGCACTGGCCAAAGCCACTCCGGGCTACGTCGGAGCCGACTTGACGGCTCTGACAGGTGCCGCGGGCATCATCGCTGTCAAGAGGATCTTCCAAGAGCTCGGTGTCGACCTTCCCGCAGAGGAGAAAGAGCCAGCTCAAATCGATGCCGTCCGCGACGAGCAGGTCACCACGCCTGCAGATACCCCAGCTTCACAAGCTGAAGCGTCTCCAGACGTCGAGATGAGGATGGACGAGGATTCCATCGCATCGACGCAAGCTGCAACAACGAGCGAAGACCCCGTTCCGCCTGTACCTGTTGCGGAATCTGGCCTTGAGGGTGAGGCAGCGCCCTCCTCAGGACCTCCGAAGGTCTCATCCTCGGTCCAGCCATCAAGCTCGTTCTTCGACTCCCTGCCAGAGTCGCTGCGGACCAGCTCGATCGCCACGTTTCTGAGGACGCACCCTCTGCCCCTCTCCGCCACGCAACTCGAACCTTTGGCGATCTCGAACGAGGATTTCGTCGCCGCGCTACCCTCTGTCCAGCCTTCGTCCAAGAGGGAGGGCTTCGCCACGGTCCCGGACGTCACGTGGTCCGACGTTGGAGCTTTGCACGACACGAGGGAGGAGTTGAGCATGGCCATCGTCCAACCGATCCGAAGGCCCGAGCTCTTCAAAGCGGTCGGAGTGAGCGCATCGTCAGGCGTTCTCCTCTGGGGACCACCCGGGTGCGGCAAGACGCTCCTGGCCAAGGCGGTGGCCAACGAATCGAGGGCTAACTTCATCAGCGTCAAAGGGCCCGAGCTGCTCAACAAGTACGTCGGAGAGAGCGAGAAGGCCGTCAGGCAGGTCTTTGCCAGGGCCAGGACATCGAGTCCCTGCGTCATCTTCTTCGACGAGCTCGACGCGCTGGTGCCCAGGAGGGACGACGCCCTCTCGGAATCCTCCTCCAGGGTTGTCAACACGCTCCTGACCGAGCTGGACGGTCTGGAATCCAGGGTACAGACCTACGTCATCGCAGCCACCAACCGACCGGACATGATCGACCCGGCCATGTGCAGACCGGGGAGGTTGGACAAGCTGCTCTACGTCGACCTGCCCACGTGTGAGGAGAGGTTCGAGATCCTCAAGACCCTGACCAAGAAAACACCCATGTTGGACGGGAGCCAAGTGGATCGCGAGGACCGATCGCAGGTCGTCGACCTGTGGAAGATCTCGCAAGATCCTAGGTGCGAAGGCTTCAGCGGTGCCGACCTTGCCGCGCTGACCAGGGAAGCGGCCGTTTCGGCGCTCAAGGAGACGATCCAATTCTCCATCTCGCTCGAGGAGGGCGGGGAGGAGTTGAGTGGCGGATCGAAGAAAGACAAAGCTGGCGAAACCAAGCCTCGCAGCTCGCCTCCTAAAGTGCTGGTCAACCACCTACACTTCTTGAAGGCGCTCGAAAAGGTCCAGCCCTCGGTCTCAATCGCTCAGAGGAGGAAGTACAGCAACCTGAGGAACAGGCTCAGCGGCCTCCCCACAGGCCGACACCGTCTCGACAGCAACGCCGACGGTAGAAGGAAAGACGAGGGGGAGGAGGATGCGGCAGCAGACAACAAGTCGGGCTCCAACGAGCCCAACGATCGAGAGGGCATGATCACCAACTAGGCGCGACAGCCCTCGGATTTCAAGAAATAGCATCAGAAAATTGAAAAGGTAAAAAAAAAAACCCCGCGCTCGAAACTCAAGTTTCACCTTACTCCACCCCCTCCCCGCACTCTCTCTCGACGCTTGTCTATCCCACCAAAGTGTACTTTTAAAGAAGGAAGGGGGAAAAAACCAATCCCATCCTACCTACCTCTGTAGCCCAAATGCAAAAAAAAAATGTCAAGAAGGGTTTTTGACGTCCAAGCTCCCCCCCCCTGCTGCGCTCCTCTCTCCCTCTCTCCTCTCTTTTCTACATCGCCCTGGCGCGTCTCAATCCCCCCCCCCCCCCCCCCCCCCCCCGCCCCCCCCCCCCCCCCCCCCCCCCCCCTCCTCTCCTCTTCCTGACAGGGAAGTAGGAAAGTTGCGGGTGGAAGAGAATCGGACAAGGAGACGAAGAGGAAGGGTTTCCTTCCCAAAGTGCTTCCAGCCTCAAAGGGGGAATTGGATTTGTTTCTAAACCCTCCCCACCCTGTCGCTACTCTTTTCTCTCCTTTTTGTTGGATCTTTTTGATTCTTTCGAAACAACGGGGTTTGGTTATGGTACAAGAAAGTATGCAAGGGGGGGGGGAGAGTGATAGTGAGTGAGTGTGTATGGTTTTCGTTTTTTGGGTGGGGGAGAGGGGATCTATGAGGGGGACCGATGGGAAGGGGGGGGGGGAGGGGTTTGACTGTTGAAAAGGCTTTCTTGCAGGGGATAGAACGAGCAAGTTGCAGGGAGAGGGGTGGTTGGGGTTTCGATTTCCCGACTGCGGCAAAAGAGCGTGGGGAGTTGATCCCCACCCCCCCTGTCAAAGGGAAATTCTATCGTTTCAATGCTTTCTCTTCATCCTCGATGCCAGTCCGGATGGAAAGCGAATGGAAGGGTTGGAATTCCTTGGATCCTTGTTCTTCTTCCTCTTCTTCCTATCACCCTCACCTCCGTCTCGATGGTGGTGTTGGAGTTGTTGAGGCTTGGGCGACGAGGAGGACGAACTGGTTCCAAGGTTGGCAAGGGCGTAAGGGGAGGAGGGGATGCCTCTCTTGGAGGAGGGGGGGGAAGTGGGGGAGTGGATCAGAGAGTCGTGGAGGCCCTCCCTTCTCTGCTGCTGTTGTCGCTGCTTTTTCAGGATCCTTCTCTCCTTCTTGCTCAGAGGGGATGGATGGTCGTGTCCTTGTCTCTCGTCCTTCTTGCCCTCCTCCTCCTCCTCCTCGTCAAAGCCCACTTCAGGATCAGGAAGGCGGCGCTTGTTGGCACTAGATCCTCCTGATCCTCCTCCTCCGATCAGGGACTCGTACTCTTCCCTGTTGATCGCCGAACCGAGTTCATCGTCATGCTTTCCATCGTCTGCCCCAGATCCGAGGCCGACGGGAGGGAAGGAGAATGGGTTTCCGAAAGGCTTGGTGGAACCACCGCCACCGCCGCTAGTTCCAAAGAAAGTATCCGAAGAGGCTGGCCGAGATGAGATCCTCTCGTCCGATGCTTTGCCCCTGACGATGCTGTTGGGGCCCGGATCGGCCTCCTCCTCCTTGGGCGAGGAGGCCAAGAGTTTCTTTTCCCTTCTTTCCCTCTCCACCATCTCCTTCATCCTCTGCTTGGACATGCTCTTCTTCGGAGGCTTTTGATTCGGACCCACTCTCTCCTCCTCGCGGCTCTCTTCCTCCTCCATCTCTTCTTCCTCCTCCGGCGACTTTCTCTTCTTGGAGTGCGGCCCTCCCGCGTCCTTGGTAAAATTTGGTCCCCCGTGACTTTGGTGCCGCAGGCTCGCGATGGCTTTCTCCAGGCTCTCGTCTTTCTCCCTGAGGTAGAAGAGGATGTATGCGCTCTTGTCTCCCACTGGGGCTCCGCTAGACATTTCACTGACGAAGCTGTCGTCCATCCTGGTCCACCTGCCCGAGGGCGACTTGACCGAGGCGACGTAGTGACCCGAGTTGGGACCGCTTCCGTAGTGGTGGACGACGGCGTAGAGCCGGTACCTTGCGCTGGCGGAGCGGTCGGAGAGGTAAGGGGATAGGTTGAGCGTCTCTTCGAATCCGATGGGCTTGGAGATCTTGCCTCCGAAGGCGGTGAACCTCTTGAGGTGGACGGTGAGCGCGGGAGGGGTGGAATCGATGGTGAACTGCTTTGTCGCCTCGACCTTGCGCTTGCAGCTGTCGCACCTGTACTTTTCCGAACCGGTGAGCCTGTCCTTGGCGGTGAAGGCGCTGAGGGCGTCGGTCAGCGAGTCGATCCCCTTCCTCACGTCGAGGGAGAGGTCCATGTAAGGGTCGAACGTGTCCGAGTTGTGCTTGCAGGCGTGACAGGTGACCCTGCTCCTCAGCCTACCTCCGAAGATCTTGTGGACGAAGGTGGTCTGCCTCAGAGGATCGTCTGGCTTGAGCGACTTGGGAGCCTTGGAGAGGCAGCACTGTTGCATGGCCTCGAGGAGGAACCTGAGGTACTCGTGCGAGTCCTCCTGCCTCCCCTGCCTGAGCGGCCTGGCGAAGGCTTTGAGGTTCTTGTTGAACTCGAATGGCGACGTGGTCGACTTGGAGCCTTGAAGCGACCTCCGAACGAAGGCCTGCATGGAGGCGGCGGCGTCAAAGTTGGAGGCTTTTGAAGGACCTCCCCACTGACCCTCCAAGTCGGCGACGTCTTGAGAGAGGAGGGCGAAGGCGAGGGGTGGGGTGTGAGCCAAGGCCTGCATGACGCTGTTCATGTAGCACGTGTTGCCGTGGTTGTTGAGGCCGGCCGCCTTCTGGCCGACCTTGGCAGGGAAACGGAGAGAGATCCTGTAAGGGTAGAGTTCTCGGCTGGACGGCTTTGACTGCTTCTTGTCGGGGGAGGAGGATGCTGACGCTTTGGACAGTCCGTGGATGCTCGGTGACATGGAAACGGAGGAGGAAGATGGTAAGGGCTTGGAGAGGTTCGCTCGCGCCAGTTTGACGGAAGGGGAGAGGCGATCGGCGGTAGACTTGAGGGCATCATTGTCGTCGGGAGAATGATGGTTGATGGGAACAAAGCCCATGTTGGAGTGGTCCTGCGAGTGACTCTGACTCGACTTGATAAACTTGACCGGTTCGGAGAGGAGCGAGTGAAGCATGCTGCTCTGCTTGATCGTGTCCTGGAAACCATCTCGACGGTCTGCTACGACGATGCTGGGGGATTTCGGCTTGAGGGGGGAAGCGTTGGGCGGCGTGCCTGTGGTGGTGGTGGTGTTGGACGGCGGCTTGGTCTCGGTCAGCGACCTAGGTGAGTTGGAGGAAGAGTGGGAGAAGGAGCGCTTCCTGTGGTGATGGTGACCAAAGTTGGGCTTGGCGTCCGAGGCGGACGGCCTGGATGCGACCTCTGCCATGACGTTCCAAGAAGAGGGGTTTGGAGGGGTCGGAATTCGAAGAGGTGTGATGCGACCGGGCGGGCGGCAGGAGATCGTGGTGACGGTACGGTACCGAATCCTTGAGCTTGTAGGACGAAGAGGCCCGTTCAGTCGGATTCCAGATCGATAGGATTCTAGAGATGGGAAGGGCCCTTGCCCTCTACGTGGACATGCACGCACACTTTGCCAGAAAGGTTGGTGACCGAGATGGGATGCAGAGAGCAGTGGGGGGCGGGTGTCCTTTGCTCACGCCCTGACCGACTCCTAAGGTTGCTTTTCTTGTTTCTTGCCTCGAGAGGAACGAAGGATGAGGTTGTTCAGGAGGGGGAGGGGTTTGAGGAGGAGAGAGGGTCCAATGGGAGGGAAACCCATCCATCTGCCTTCCCTCCTCCTCCTCCTCCTCTTTTCTTCTTCCTTTTGGTTTTCTTCTTCTTTTTTTTTTTTTTTTTTCCCCTGTCCAAATTTTTTGGTTTTGTTTTTTGTTTTTTGTTTTATTTTTTCTTTTGCCTTTGAACTCATTCCCTTCCTAATCGGTGGCTTTGGTCCAATCCGATTAAAATCTGCTAGAATTGAAATCGCGGTGTTTTGTTTTCTCTTTGTTTGGTCTCAAGTTTGCTTGGGGTTAGGGATTTCGAATCCACCTTCATCTCAGCCATGTTTTAAAGGGGAATATACCTTTTCTACTCTGGCTCTAACTGGTGGAATTACTCACCTTCGAGTCGTGGAGGCGACTCGTATGAACGACTCGCTCTCGACGCTTTACAATCATGAATTCTTTTCAACTGCGAGGCAGCCATCAATGAATGCCAAGTAAGTGTTGGGATTGTTACTGTTAGTGATCAGTGTGCAAGGTAATTATTGTTGTGTAAAGCCGACTCGAGTTGGTTTCAGGACGCGTCCTTTGGCTCGGTGTGAGTAAAAGAGAGAGCCAGACTACTCACTCTCTCACATACGCTCACGACTCACTCCACTCACTACTCACTCTCTCTGGACGGGCGAGGGGCAGACGACTCATGACTGTTTGTGACTTGTTGCTTGAGCTGAACGGACTACTCGCACTCACCTCAACCACAATCGCAGTCGAGGCTTGGATTGACTTGACGGAGGTTCTTGTCGTGTGTGAACTCACTCCCTCTGCTAGTCACGAGTCTCACGACTCCACTTGACTACAGTGAGTGAGATCAGGCTGTATGGAATTCGATTAAGCCATCTTCATCCGATTACCCTACTTTGTACTCGACGTTGAGTGCCTCGGTGAGCTTCAAGCATGGCTCGAGCGTTTCCCCCTTAGCTACCACTACTACTGCCACTACTGCATGTACTAGCCATACTTCACTACTCATGCCTCTCGCTCCCTCTGGCTCTCCTCCTCCCTCCCTTTCCTCACTCCACTCCGGCCTTGCCACACAGTCGGTCAAGACCATCATCGCCTTGCTCCCTCCTTTCCTCCTTCCAACTCCTCTCACTCCTTACCCTCACACGCGGCTCGAACCGGAAAAGAAAAGGAAGAACAGAAGGAAAGGAAAGGAAAGGAGAGGAAAGAAATCATCATTCTCCCTCAAACCCCCATCGTCTCCAACAGTCACGCAGCGGCATCCGAGAGCAGGAGGGCATGGATCCAGCGTTGCAAAAGGCGCTGCTCGACAGGGTCTACGACAAGAGGAAGGCCGCCACCCTCGACCTAGAGAAGCAGGTCAGGGAGTGTCTCTCCAAGGGCGACAGGGCCAGGGTCAACCTCATCGTCCAGCAGCTTTGCTCGCTTCTTTCCTCCTCCCCCCAGAATGTCAACGCCAGGAACGGAGGCTTGATCGGTCTCGCCGGCATCGGAATCGCCCTTGGCCTCGAGATCGCCCCCTACCTCGAGCAGATCGCCAAACCAGTTTTGGCCTGCTTCAGCGACCCAGACAGCAAGATCAGGTGGGTGCTCACCCCTTCACGCCTCAAACCTTGACCCCAAACGTTGCTCAGACCTGCCTCCCTCTCCCTCCCTCTCTCCTTTGATTCCACAGGTACTTTGCTTGCGAGAGCTTCTACAACATCGCAAAGGTCTGTAAGGGTGAGATCCTCGTCTACTTCAACGAAATCTTCGACGCCCTTTCGAAACTCGCCGCCGACTCCGAGATCTCGGTCAAGAATGGCGCAGAGCTCTTGGACCGGCTCTTGAAGGACATCGTCTGCGAGGCCGCGCCCCACTATGTCTCCCAGTACCAGGACATTGGTCTGATCAGGGCCAGGCAGGACGCCGCCGTCGGCCACGTCGGAGGCCCAGCCGAGCTCGACGTTGCCAGGGAAAAGGCCCATGCCTCCAAGATGGGCGGCTTCGGCGACGACGCCGACGCTGCCGTGACGGCCAACAACAAGGTCTTCTCCCTAGCAAGGTTCATCCCTCTACTCGCCGAGAGGATGTATGTCCTGAGCCCCTTCACGAGAAACTACCTCGTCAGCTGGGTCACCGTCTTGGACTCTGTCCCTGACCTTGAGCTGGTCAGCTACCTCCCCTCCTTCCTCGACGGCTTGCTCAAATACCTCAGCGACCCGAATACGGATGTCAGGGTTGCCACCGCCAACGTTCTCGCAGACTTTCTCCGCGAGATCCGTGAAGCTGCCGAGGCCAGCGCCCAGAGGTCGGAATTCGAGAGGAGGAAGCTGGAAAAGGAAAGGTCGGCCGCGGAGAGGAAAGCGGAGGAGGAGAGGAGGAAGAAGGCGACCACCGATGGTGGTACCGACAGCGGGAGGAGCGGAAGCCCTGTCAAGCCCGGCGCAGCAGCGGAGAGCACGGACGTCGAGGACCGTGGATCGGAAGAAAAACAAAGCCGGAGTGGGAGCGTGATCGAGAAGGAGGACGAGGGGGAAGAGGAAGATGAGGAGATCTGGGTACCCGGTCAAGAGGTACGGATCGATTACGCTGCCATCATGGAGATCCTGATCAACCACATAGGGTATCCGGACGAAGAAATCCAAGCCACCACGCTCCAGTGGATTGCAGAGCTCTTGCTGGTGGTCAAAGATGTGGTCGTCCCCTTCACCCCCAGGCTGATCCCAGCCATTCTCCCCAGCCTGGCTCACCACTCCCCGGCGATCGCCAACGCCGCCAACTCTACCAACCTCAATCTCTACAGGGTGATCCAGCAGCTCCCAGCCCCTCCGCAACCCGTCGTCACCAACAGGCAAAGCGCCTCTTCCCTCTTGGAATCGAAAGGAGGCCGGGACAGAATAGGTGCAAAGAGCCCGGCGACTGTCTCGACGGCAAGGAGCGAGAAGACGACGACGGCGGGGGTGGGCAGAAGCAGCGGCTCGATCGGAAGCGCCAAAGAGATGTTCTCCCCTCCTCTCTCGCCCCGTCTAAGGTCGCCGCCATCGACGGTGACAGAGCCGGAAAACGCGCTGTCGATGACCGCCGTCGTCTCTCAGGACGACGCTCGAGAGGACAAGCAGGCAGCGGTAGAATCAGACCCTTTCGATTACCAAGTCACTGTCAATGCTCTCACGCTCCAGCTCCTGGATGAGCACGAGGAGACGAGGGTCACGGCTCTGGAATGGCTGCTCATGCTTCACTCCAAATGCCCGCGAAAGATCCTCTCGATGGACGACGGCACCTTCCCGGCGCTTCTCAAGACGCTGTCTGACCCCTCGGAGGAGGTAATCCGATGCGACCTCAGATTGCTCGCCCAGATATCTTCGGCGTCCGAGGACGCGTACTTTCACTCGTTCATGGCCAACCTGCTGAGCCTCTTCAGCACCGACAGGAGACTGCTGGAGACCCGGGGTAGCCTGATCATCCGGCAGCTGTGTGCGTCGCTGCACACGGAGAGGATCTTCCGGACCCTGGCCGAGATTTTAGAGAAGGACGAGGACCTAGAGTTCGCCTCGATCATGGTACAAAACCTCAACGTCATCCTCCTGACTTCTCCCGAGTTGGCCGACTTTAGGAAGAGGCTCAAGAATCTGGACTCGAGCAAGGATGGTCAGATGCTCTTCTCGAGCCTCTACAGGAGCTGGTGCCACAACGCAGTGGCGACCTTCTCGCTCTGCCTTCTGGCTCAGGCCTACGAGCACGCGTCAAACCTGCTCAACATCTTCGCCGAGCAGCTCGAGATGACGGTCAGCCTGCTGATCCAGATCGACAAGCTGGTACAGCTCCTAGAGTCGCCCATCTTCACCAGCCTCAGGTTACAGCTGCTCGAACCCGAAAAGTACCCTTACCTGTTCAAGTGCCTTTACGGCATCCTCATGCTCCTGCCTCAAAGCTCGGCCTTCGTCACGCTGAGAAACAGGCTCAACGCCGTAAGCGGGATGGGCTTCCTGCACGCGATTCCAAGATCCGCCTACTTGGCCTCTTCCTCTTCCTCCTCGACGGTCGGAGCTGCCAGTGGCAAGAGCGGCTCCTCGGCGAGCGGTTCTGGGGTCGTTGGAAGCGGCGGCTCAGGCGGAGGGGTTGGTGTTGGTGGCGGTGGTGGTGTTGGTGGAATGGGCAAGAGAGAAGAAATCAGGTGGAACGAACTCTTGATCCACTTCAAAGTTGTCCAGATGAGGCACGAGAGGAGCAGGAAGCTAGCGGCGTCGGGTGGCGGGGGAGGAGGGGCAGGGGGAGGAGGCACGGGTGGCGGTGGTTCGATGGCACGTTCGTCAGTGAACGGGATCTTGTCCGTCGGCAACAGTTCGGGAGGAGGGATGGACGGGTTGAGCAACGAAATCAGTTCGACCTCGATCTCGAGCAACAGGGGAGGTAGCAGGAGGAGGGTCAGTGTCAACAGCGGGAACAATTCAAACCCCAGCGGGGGAGCAGGAGGAGGTGTTGGCGGTATGATGGGTCTAGGCCACCGATTCTCCATCGCAGGACATCAAAACCATGCCAACCCGTCTTCCCCTTCCAACGTCGGCGGAGGTGGGGGAGGTAGTCCTTTGAACCCGAACCATCGCAACTCTCCTAGGAACTCGAACGAATCCAGTTCCAACACCGGAGGAGGAGGAGGTGGTGGTGGTGGTGTTGGCTTTTTCGGAATGAACCTTGGTGGTGGTGGTGGTGGATCATCGTCCACGACGACAGGACTACAGCCTAACGAGAGGTCCTCGGGGACCAGATCCACCTCCCCTTCCAACACCAGAAGGTCCCAGTACGGAAATAGCCCCTCGCTTGCCAGTCATCCGAGGAGTTTGGGCACCAAAACGAACGTCAACGGAGGCTCCAACAGCAGCGGGAGGTAGTGTTGGTTACAGATCACCTTCCTTCCCCCCCCCCC